>CABHPH010138905.1:0-25638 GCA_902168325.1 Peromyscus nudipes
TATTGTATATTGTTTTGTGGTGTTTGGTTGTTGTCTCTTGGAGACCTGCACTTTTCTCAAAGGAGATGGAGGGGGAGTGAATCTGGAGGAGAGGGCAGAGGGAGGAGTGGAGGAAGTGGAAACTGTTGTCAGGATGCAGTGTATGAGAGAAGAATCTATTTTCAATAAAAAATTAAATAATAATAATGAAGTAAATAATCTGCATTGCCAAAAATTGCCATAGAGTGATGCTGGGAAGGCAAAATGGAAAATTTTGCTTTGGAAAACAGTTGGTCCATCCATTTCTTGAATTAATTCTCTATTATCTTACCTAATTATTCCACTATATGTTTACACAAATCTAGAACGATGTATTTGCAGGAAAAATACAGCTCATAGTGTTTTTCTTTACGTAGTTATTCAAATCTGGGTTTGAAATGAAAATAAATATAAAACTGGCAATATATTTTTATATATTTACACAATAAAGAAATTGTTATATACATATAAATATATACAGTAACATGAGACTTTAAAATTATTGTGCTATGAATAGGTAAGCCAGATACAAAATAAATGCATGTTATATTTTAATTTTTTATTTTCTATTTTATTTTTATTGCAATTTCACACATTTATGTTCTGCCTCTTCACATTCACTCCCCTAAAATTCTGACCTATCTCCCTATACAACTTCTATCTTTCAACTTTATGTGCTCTTTAAAAAGTCTTATTATTGTTGTGTGTATGTGCATTGGTATAGCATTGTATACTGGTACATGAATAGACTTTTAAGGACCACTTCCCTGAAGTAAACTTACCTTCCTTCCACAAGTAGACGTTAATTTCCAATAATTTCTCATCTAGGTGTGAGACTTCAAGAACCCCTCTTCATTACATGGTGGTATTGGCCTTGGTAGTGGCTTGGTCTTATGCTGATCTTGTGTATGCAGTCACAGCCTCAGGCATTCATGTGTTCAATGGTCCCATCATCCCAGAAAATTAGGTTTTGCTGCAGATGTACACTAACTCTGGATTTCTTGATCTTTCTGACATCTACTCAATACTGGTCCCTGAGTCTTAGTGGGGAGCAATGTGATGTTACTCTCCCTGTAGAGGTAGGTACTCCACAGTCTGTCACTCTCTGCACTTTGACCAGTTGTGAGTTTTTATATTAATCATTGTCTACCATAAAACAAAGGTCCTCAGATGAAGGATGAGAGATACATAAAGCTATGAGTATAAAGAACTGAGAGGGAAGTTTAATACTATATCCACTTAGCAAATAATATTAGGCTCCTCTCTAGGACCTAGGACCTAATTAGTAATGGAGTTTGATCTCAATTATGACTACCATTCTAAGTTCAGTCTAATAGAGCTGGCTGTAAATCCAATAATAAAGTGGTTGTCTACTTCCCAAAACATTTATATCACTCTTGCACCAGGGGACATATCTTGTAGCTCACATGATATACTGGGTTAGATTAGTGAATACTGTTTTCCCCCAGTAGCATCAGTACAAACTTGCAGTACTATGACAGCTAGCCAATAAGCATGAAGCTTTGCGGTAATTAACAGTTTGATTTCTGTGTGCCCAGTGACTCAAGTGGGTGATGTCTTCTGCAATACACTCTTACTAAGTTCTAGAGGTTAACAAAGATCAGTTCAAATAGACTATAATGTTTGAGGGGATCTGTAAGACCACACTGAGCAATAGCTCACAAAAAGGTAAACCATACTTAGAGTTGGTTTTTTTTTTTGCTAGCCTGTTATGTCTATCAGGGGAATTATTAATACATTATAGGATTATGGGGTAACTCCATTAAAATTCATTTTATATGTATATATGCAAATATTTTAGGATGCTTCTTGCTTTCCCATAATGAATTTTCAAAGTTTGTTCCTTTTTAAATGTTGAGCCTAAAAATAAACACAACTAACCTAAGGATATAGAAATAATATCTTTAGATCAAAGATTAACTGGCTTGGGAGTTTGCTGTGATGATGATTATCTCCTGCATTCCGTTTCAGTACTAATTACCCAATACATATTCTTGTCAGAACTTAACTGTACAATTAATACTTTCCCTTTCTTTCACACCAACTTTGACCCCACGGGAGGAGATGAAACACAGAAACTCTACTGTCCAGGCATTGGTCATCTTAATTTGCAAAATGTGATCTCTGGGGGAGGAAGAGACGACTCGGTAGGCAGACTGCTTGCCTTGCAAGTGCGAAGACCTGAGTTTGATCACCAAAACTCATACAAGAAATCTGGGGGAAAAAATGATTCATGCTTGCAACCCCTGTGATGAGGAAACGGGAAGAGAAGGCTCCCTGAAGCTCACTAGTCAGCCACACTAGCCTACTTGCCAGTTGGAGACTGTCTCCAAAGCTAAGAGCAACAGGGCCTGAGAATTAACACCTGATGTTGACCTCTGACCTAGAAAAGGCCATGTACACCCACACAGGCAGCCTCCCCACCATGTTGTCTGATAGAGTTAGAAAAATAAAATTCATTAATTAATGAAATCTGAATGGATCCTTGTCAACTTTATTTTGTAATATGTCTAACTAACCATATTTATTATGTGGCTACTTCATTAGGAGAAGTTTTTCCCTTTCATGCTATCTGGAATTGTTTTCAGCCTTTATAGAAGAAAACAGAAAAATTAAACATGCTAAAAGATAGGAAGCAATAATATGTATGAGAAAGGACTTACAGATTCCATTAGAGAAAGAGAAAGAGAGGAAAAAAACTTTATAAAAAATATGACCACTATAGCAATAATCATTAAATTACCTAGACACAAATAAAAACAATATTATAAATTTCTTCAGTTTCATTTTATGGAGCAGAATTCTGTTTGGTTTAGAGTTAGGAAATACGTTCTTTTTCTTAAAACCCACTACCACCAGTACCAGAAATTTAATATATGACATATTATTTCAGTTATCTATAATTAGTTACAAAGATTTCTGTCATGCAGTTTAAGATTTCTGGTATGGAATATTTGACTTACAAGAAGTTCAAACATTTTATTATTAATACTGTCCAGAGTGAAGCTTTTATATACTGAAGTTTTATACTGAAAGGGAATACTCTACAGCATACTCTACATATTGTTTTCTGAACCTCTGACATGGTTTGAAAGTTATAGAATTATGAAGAAGACACCATCTGCTTTTCTTTTTCTAGTGGAAAGTGGCAAGACATATTTAGAAAAGTATTTGGCAGCAGAATGACATGTACTATGAAAAGAATTAGAAGAAACAATAACGCCTCTAGTCAGATTATCAGGGGAGAGTTTGCACTAAACTAATGGAAAGAACAAAAGATTCTATGTTGGAGTATTGGGTGCATGCATTAGTTCTCTTCTATTTACTAGAAAGGAAGCAATGGTAAAAACAAGATCTCAGAGACAGGTATCCCACCTGGAAAAATGCATAAAGCACTTTTCAATAGTAGTGTCTTGAGTCAGTGCTAAATCCTAATGGAAGCAGGATTCCAAATACTATTTTGCATTATATTATGACTACCTTGATTCAAAATATTGTGACTTTTACCTCTAAACAAAAGTAATTAAATGAGTTAAGTAACTGGAAAGCAGATGGTGCTATGAAGCAATATAGCCCATCATTGTTTTCAAATGCATGAATCAAGCTTGTGTTTCTATGAGTGGTGACAGCTCTTATGACTTTACCTGTGATAATATAAAAACAAGCAACAGAATATTAAAAGAAAGTGTAATTATGTACATAGTCATGGGCAGAATTTAAGTTGTTTCTTTATTCCTTCATAATTCTATACCTATTACATAAACAAGACATGTATATGAATTAGTACTGGGTATTTATTATACTTTGAAAATTAAAATTTTACCTCTTTTCCAGGTGAATTATCCTTTCCCTGCCCAAGTTCCATAAAGTCATTGAGGCTTCTTTGGTTTGGTAACTGAATTTTTCCCACGCCTAGAACAATATCTAAAACATAGTATTTATCAGAAGCATTGAAATGTTGCATAAGTGAACAACTCTTTATTTTTTTTTAATTTTTCCAAGATGAACAAGATTAAACATTGCATACACTAGGCTAGCACTATACCAATGATCGCTTTAAACAATTTCCTGGTAAGTAAGTACATAATAAACTACTTATTTTGTTTTCCAGAAAAAAATGATAGTTGTGAATTTATATTGATATAGAAAAAAGGGTAAAAGATTATGTACAAAAGTAGGACATTGCAATATGAATTGTTGCATCTTCTTCCTTGCATAACTTATATGTGTGGACAATGTAGGAAAGCATGGGTTTTTCACTGTTTTGAGTCAGTTTGCTTCAGAGAAGGAAGATGCTTGGGGCCATAGACAAGAGAGATTTGGAGATTAGTTACAGTAATGATGACTATTCATTTGTATTACATGTACTTCCATAATTTGTGCCTCTGACTTTTAATAATGTTCTCATTAACCGGAAAGGACTACTAGAGAATGATTTAAAATATGAATATGAATATTTCTTCTACTAATGAAGATAGTAAATGAAATGATCCTTAGCCCCTTGTAGTCTATGAAATTATGATGAATATAAATAAGTACATATATGTGTACTATAATTTATATTATGAAATCTTGGTTAATACTTCAAAGTTTGAGTTTAGTATATTGAAAAGGTTGTTAAACTTCACTCTGTCTACAAAGTAGACAGATAGCCTGATAATAGACACAATTAGAAAGGGAAGGACCAGTGTTGCACAGCATACAGCTTTGGAAGTTGACAGAGGTTAAAATTTTTCCTTTACTATTCACTAACTGTGGAGCTACACAGAGGCTCAACGCCGTCATCTGCCATTTAGTTAATGTAGAGCCACATCAAAGTAATGTTGGGAGAAATTACATAGTAGAAATGCATCCAAATTTACGAACCTAAAATTTTGCATGTAATAAATTAACAGTCTTCTCACTTTCATGCACCCTGTTCATTTTTATAAAGTTATTATTTGTATTTAGATAATTGGTGTTTAATACTTCCTATTGAAAATGAGCTATCTCTATCGAAATCATAAATGTGATCCTAAATTGCTTAAAGTATATTTATGAAAATTAACTGTTACAAAGCAAGACTTTATTAGCTCTAATATTTAGATCCAAGACTATATGAAACATATGATCATACTTCTTTGACTAATTTTATACAATTGTTCTATTTATTTCAACTAACATGTTTGGACAACAAAAGAAATATATCTGCTCATATATTGATTCAGTTGAATTAATTTCTGATATGTGAAATGTTAGTAAGTTAGTTCTTGTTCATGAGCAACAACTCAAAGATTTTTTTCCTCTGTGTCCTTAAATTGAGAAAGTTGCCAACAACATTTGGTAGACTTAAAAACTCCTTTGGGTGTTCATTTACAGACTTTTAAATTCAATGTGCTTGTTTTAGAATTTTCTTTTCTTTTTGACCTATGTATGTATTGAGTATTACTTTAG
Organism: Peromyscus nudipes; assembly: GCA_902168325.1. Lineage (NCBI taxonomy): Eukaryota > Metazoa > Chordata > Mammalia > Rodentia > Cricetidae > Peromyscus > Peromyscus nudipes. The sequence goes on from CABHPH010138905.1 coordinate 5,473, forward strand.
TTTGGGTATTTATGTCCATTCATAGCTTCTGTGTGGAATATGAATATGTTGATATGAAAAAACTCAATCTTCGAAGGTGATTTGGTTGTAATGTGATACTTTCAGAAATGTTAACAGTGCTCCTGTAAAGGTGATTAAAGGGGATCAGGAAAGCTAACTCATTTTTTTCATCAAAGAGTATAATGAGAAATATTGACAACGTGCAGCTCAGCTGGGAAGCAGACACTCACAAGACAACAATTTTCCCAGTCTCTTAATTTTGAAGTCTACAAAGTCCCTATAATTGTGACAAATACATCTTGGCAGTTTATAAGCCATCAGCTTTATGTTATTCTATTTTAGCTATCAAAATAAGCTAAGATAAATGATGATTCACTTTTGTATATATTGGCCCAAATTTGTCAACAAATATATCTTTGGTTTTCTAAGCGCCTTTAAAATCACAACCATCTAACTTATGTCTAACTACATCAAAAGCAGCAAAGAAAGGAACAATAAAATTTCTCAAATATTCTTCTATAAGGATACAGGAGGGTAGACTACTTTAAATGGACAATTTTATATGTTCTCATATCCTTTAATATTAGTCACTGAGCATATGGGCAGAGATGCGTAGTTTACACATGGTTTATATAAGTCACATCTCCTTGAAGTTTCACGGTAAAATGTCCCCATATCCTCCTATGTTTGAGCATTAGTGCCTCCACTTTTTGGCACTGCTTTGGAAGGTTGTGAAACCTGGCACGGTTGGCTTCTCACTTGAGGAAGTAGATCACTGGGCACAGGCCTTGAAGTCCATAGCCTGACTCCATTTGTGTTCACACTCTACTTCCTGACGGTCAGTGCTGTGACCAGCACTGTGACCAGCCAGTCTCTTGCTTCTGCCAACGTGCTTTCTCTGTCTGTTGTCCCATCTTTCCCTCCAAGATGGACTGTATTCTCCTGGAAACATGAGTCAAAATAAACTATTCTTTAATTGCCTTTTTAGAGTATTTTATCAGAAATAAAGAAAGTACCCAAGAAATACCTCATGGCTGTGGTGAACATTACTATCTTGTTTTAACAGTTAAAAAAAAAAAGAAAAGAAAACATTTCTTCAATGTGAGATTAAAGCCAATATGTTGTTAATAGTATAGTAAAGCCAAAATATTGAATCAGTAATTGTGATGCTCCATAATAATCACATAATAGAGAACCCCATTCCCTAATTCATCAGAATTTAGAATTCATTATATTGATTTTGAAGAAGAAAACTATAAATGTAAAAAATAAGCTGTCTAATATTTCATTTTCACTTTTCCACAGTTTACTATAATATTGTAGTGCCTAACTATTGTTGGACTCCAAATGTCAATGTTTAGCAATATACCATCTTCTTTAGCTAGAGTTTTCCTGCCTGGCCCACAGTCAGGACAAATCTCTCTCACCTGCCAGTCCTGCAGCCGCTCAGACCCAACCAAGTAAACACACAGAGACTTATATTGCTTACAAAGTGTATGGCCATAGCAGGCTTCTAGCTATCTAGTTCTTACATCTTAAATTAACCCATTTCTGTAAATCTATACCTTGCCACATGGCTCGTTGCTTACTAGTATCTTACATGTGGGTACTCATGGTGGCGGCTAGCAGCGTCTCTTCTGTCTCAGTTTTCCTGTTCCCAGCTCTCCTCTCTGCTAGTCATGCCTATACTTCCTGCCTGGCTACTGGCCAATCAGTGCTTTATTTATCAATGAATCATCCACAGCACTTGATTAAGAAGTGTATAAGTCAGAGATTTATTTAGGTATCCACAGTATTAAAGACAAACTTGTAATCCTGGCTCTAATGTTCACTCACTTGGTGGGACTCCATTTAGACTCCTTTCTTGAGGTTTTATGAATTATTTATTCTCAATCACACCGGTATTCATTCAGGACCATTTAACAGCTGTTTCTTTTATAAGGAGATTTTTAAGCTAAGCTATTCATATAACAATAAGCTTGGCTATCGTGTTTATGGGAGTTTATATGTCTTGAAGGAGCCTGTGTCCTCAAACTCATAGGGCAGTTTGCATCACATTGCTAAAAGATAAATCGCATGAACCCTATGAGACACTTCAATTGGCTTTATGATGTTATTGCAGTCACCATATGTCTATACCAAGCTGCACTAGGAAACACAATTAGGGGGTGTCTTAGTCAATGTTCTATTGCTGTGAAGAGACAATATGGTCACAGCAACTCTCATAAGGGACATTTAATTGGGGCTGGCTAACATTTTCAGAGATTTAGTCCATTACTGTTATGGCTTGAATTGTAGTGGAACAAAGGCAGACATGGTGCTGGAGAGGTAGCTGCAAGTTCTACATCCATACTGGCAGGCAGCAGGAGGAGAGAGAGAGAGAGAGAGACTGGGCCTTGCTTGAGCATTTGAAGCCTCAAAGCCCACAGCCAATGACATACTTCCTCCAACAAGGCCACACCTACTCCAAGTAGGCCATACCTCCCAGTCCCTGTCAAGTAGACTCACTCCTTAATGACCATTCAAATCTATGAGCCTATGGAGGCCACTCTTATTTAAAACCGACCAGAAGATTTCCTAAGCTATCTGAACCTGATTTTCATCCTATAAAAGAAAAAGAATCTAGCCAGAGAATTTCATTGCTTCTCCCATTTCATGGATTAGTGATATAGATCTGTACATGGGAAATTATGAACTCAGAAAACCATTGCCTCAGGCCGCCTCCTACTCCTTTTATTTTGGTGTCTCCACCTCTTGTCATATCTTCCTGCCATGAAGGACTGTAACCTCCTGAAACTAAAAGCCAAATAAAGTATTCCTCCCTTAAACTGCTTTTCTCTGGATATTTTATTGCAACAACAGAAAAGTGAATGAGATGGTACATTTGTGAGGTAGACATTCCTATTCTCCTTGACAGGTAAGACAACTCATTCTGGAAGAAACGAAGGGATGGCTTAGATGTTTTTTAAATTGGAAAGTCCTGACTGCAGTTCTTGCTGTGACTTGACATGTGATATTTTGATCAGTCAGTGTTCTTTTATCGCTTATCTCTATTCATCTCTGGAGACTTAAATTGATACATTACATTGATGTGCATCTACATGGGGGAAATAGAAGAATGTAGAAACTGTTAACATGGGGAAGCAAAACTGTATAGCATAAAAACAGAGACCAATATTTTACCCTTCCTCCTCATGCAAAAGCACGCATACACACACACACACACACACACACACACACACACCATAGGAAAACTAAAAAATTCCAGAAAATTGTGTTACAAGGTATTTAAAATGGGTAACTTCTAAGTTCTCCCCAAAAGAATCATAGTGGGGGTGAACTGTGGTGGCACATGCCTTTAATCCCAGCACTTGGGAGGCAGAGGTAGGGGGAATTTCTGTGAATTTAAGGTCAGCCTAGCCACAGAGTTCCAGAACAGGTTTAAAGCTACATAGAGAAACCCTGTCTCAAAAAAAAAAAGTAAAATATTAAAAGACAAGGGACTCCTAGTGGTATAAGAAGGGTCTTTCCTTAATGCATTGACTGGCTTCAAGGAACCTATTCCTCATACTGGGATACCTTGCCCAGCCTTAATACAAGGGGAGGAGCTTAGGAGCTTAGTCCTACCTCAGCTTAATATGCCATGCTTTATTGACAACCATGGAAGGCCTACCCCTTTCTGAACAGAAACAGAGGAGATGTGGATTGGGGGTTGGGAGAGGGAATGGGAGGAGAAGAGGGAGAGGGAACTGCAGTCTGGATGTAAAATAAATAAATAAATAAATTTAACTTGTAAAAAAGTATTAATATTCATTATCTAGAAGTAGCCAATTTACGATGCTTAAAACAAAACCCAAAATCTTCAACAACAGTTCAGCTTACCATATGACACAATGCATATAATGTCCTTAAGCTATATCTTGTATATAATAAAGGCTCAATAATTGCTAGCATTTTCTTTTACAGTTAGTAGGATTATTCATCATAGAGCAGATATGTGTTCTCTCCTTGGTTTCTCTTTTCCAGAATTGACTTGGGATCATTTGGAATTCTATCCGCTAAAAGCAAAGTCAAGATAGACAATACTTAGTGTAACCTCCAAGCCTCAGACTAGACACAGGCAAAGCAAGTACTCACTGCCCTTTCAGGTTGGTAGGACACAAGACAAAACTCATCTCCTCACTGGTACAATTTCTATTTCTGCAAAGTTCAGTAAAGAGACCAATTTTTTCCCTTAATGAGCTCTCTTCTTTCTAGGAAAATGACCGAATAAAGAAATCCTCACTATATCTGTACATGAAGAGCTACAATGAAACAAGAATCAGGAAATCGTCTTTCTTCTCTTGATAGCACTGACACCAGTCCCTGATTCTTCTCTACTACAGTCATTCCCACAAAATTCTATCATATTTCATAGTAACCATGCATAGCTGATAAAGCATATCATAAAGGTAAACAGCCAAAAATCTCTTTGGGGTTCATGCTCAAGAAAACTACTCATAAAATATAAATAGTAAAAATGCCAAAAATCACCCATGGCAAGAACTGAAAAGGGAAATGATGTAATAAAAACAGATATGAAATACTGAAGGCGTGTTCTTAAAGTTTGGAGGGAATTGGTTGTGTTGCCATTTGGAAAGCTGACTCTGAACTGAACATGGAAAGATAATCACAGGTGTAGTCATGTGCACAATTTAACAGCTTTAGATTTTTCAATTTTGACTAACTATATTATTTAACTCTGATTCTGTATTTTGTCTATGTATTGTTCTTAGTATCCAGACTTCCTCATAAACTCTGTTTTGTGTCTCTGGTTCCTTGCCTTCTTGTTTACTTGAAATAAATGGCCTTACTATAACTTTGTTGCACAGGAAACAGAAACTCAATAATCACTCCTCATAAAATAAAGACATTTGAATAAAATTGGGTCAACGCATCAGTATAAAGTTATAAGTAAAAACCTAGGTCTGACCAATTGAATTCTAATTTCAAGGAACCATGTAAGGCTATGTAATCTGGTTTTTGTTGTTGTTGTTGTTTTTGTTTGTTTTTTGGTTGTTTTTTTTTTTCTAGAAGCTCCAGTATCATAACTGCAAGATGGCATTATATATATTTCAAACTTTTCTATTTACATGAAATAAAAATGCAATTGTTCAATATAGTAATTGTTCAATGTAGTAATTGTTCAATATAGTAATTGTTCAATGAGTGATTTCTGCTAGGGCTGCCATGAAATAAAAATGCAATTGTTCAATATAGTAATTGTTCAATGTAGTAATTGTTCAATATAGTAATTGTTCAATGAGTGATTTCTGCTAGGGCTGCCTTTATGGAACAGTTTCTTTAGGATTCTGATATAAGCCTTTCTGGGGTCCAGTGGTGGTGACATGGATGGTGATTGATGGAGGTGGTGACAGTGATGTCCCCTTAGTGCCATTCTTTCTGCAGTCCTGGAGGACGTAGCATTCACAATTCTAGTTTAAGAGAGTTTTTTTATAATTTTCTCTGGGATCACATTAAAATGTTCTTATCACTGGTAGTCTTATCTGGTGTTTCCTAAGTGTATTTCCATTGCAATAGTCTTGTACTTAGTATTCCATGAAGACTCTATCAAGTCAGATTATTAAAAAAAACTATGGTGATATTTTATTTGTACTGAAATGTGATTTTATTTGTATGTTAATAAATAAAGTTGCCCGGGGGTCAGAGCTATTAGCAAGCCATAGCGAAAGCTGGGTGGTGGTGGTGGTGGTGGTGGTGGTGGTGGTGGTGGTGGTTGGTGCACGCCTTTAATCCCAGCACTTGGTAGGCAGAGCTAGGTAGATCTCTGTGTGTTCAAGGATACAGCCAGCATTGGAGACACACACCTTTAATCTCAGTACCAACCATAGAAGACCTGGAGGTCTGTACAGACAGGCAGTGGGGAGGCGATCATGTGGTTGGGTTTACAACCAATGAGAAGGCAGAACAGAAAGTTCTGTTCTCTCCAAAAGAAAGCTAAGTAGTAGCTCTCTTTCGGAGAGGTAGGACCACCATGAAAGGAAGGATAATGTTTTTAGCTTTTAGCTATTACTCTGACTTCTTGGCTTTCTTTGCATTGGTTTTGTGTTTCTTTCTTTTTTTTTTTTTTTTTTTGAGACAGGGTTTCTCTGTGTAGCTTTGCGCCTTTCCTGGAACTCACTTGGTAGCCCAGGCTGGCCTTGAACTCACAGAGATCTGCCTGGCTCTGCTTCCCCAGTGCTGGGATTAAAGAGGCACGCGCCACCACTGCCCGGCAAGGGGTTCTGTGTTTCTTATTGAATAAGACGGTTACTTCTACAAAAATCAGTGGGTGTGCTATCAAAACACATAAAAAATCCAGTGAACAAATCCCTAAAAAGCAAGGTAATGTTTGTTTCTACTAGTTAAATGTAGTTGATGCACATCACTATAGATGCCTTGGAGGCATGGGCACTCTGTCAGCATCATGGACAACACACACCATCACATATTTCACCACTTCTTGGAGCAGCGTGCACACCCCTTTTCTTACCTACATGGGGAAATAGAGCAAGGAGTCCTCTCTGTTATACTAGCTTAAATACTTTCTCTGTTTTTAAATAACTTCATGGCTTGGAATCCTGAAGGAAAATGTAGTTGTTGAAGGAAATCTGTCACAGAAAAGAAAACTAAAATTGAAGGTTTTGTTTTTTATTTAAGAAACCTTGCATTATTTATGTTTACGGACAATCTCCTCTAGACAAAAATAATTTGTATCATGTGTTCTCTATCTAGGTACCACTACAAGCAGGATACGCTTATAATGGCTTTTACTCTGCCCTGTGACACCTAGGTAATATGTGCTAGAAGAACTAACATGGCTGTGCACATAATATCCAACAGAGCACAATTAGCATATCAGACATTGTGGTGGTAGAAGGTTTGATGGAATGAGAATAAACTACACGGAGTGTACACAATACAATCCAGGGAGGTTTATGTAAAGAGACTCTGAGCTTTGATTCAAGGACTGTCCTATAGGTGAGAATCTGAAGTTTATGTAGAGAGACTCTGAGCTTTGATTCAAGGACTGTCCTATAGGTGAGAATCTGGATGGCACCATCTTGAGCCAGCAGCATAGCAATGCTACCATATTTTCTCAAATATTTGAATTTCACTAATTGCCCACTCATGAACTCTTTTTTTTGTTTTAAAAATATTTAGCTAGCAAATACAAATTGTGTATTTATAATAGAGATGTACAATATCAAGATTTGTTATGCATGACTACAAACAGTTTAATATTAGCAAAAATTTTCATGAATTTTATAATTAAAAACATGTATATGTAACTCATGATCCAGATACTATGTTAGAAATTAAAGCAGGAATACAAAATAACCATAGTTTTTAAAAGTTCGTCTCTGGTAGTTATATTGATTTCTAAAGTAAATATGTGGAGACATGATGTAACTTACTCTGTGCTAGGACAGAGTATTCACAATATCTTATTATACCTCCACTTCCTGCCACCATGAAATAATAAGAAATCTCAATTCATAATCCTAACTATATGCTCAGATTACTAGAATAAACTGACATGAAGGAAATGGAATGGTATCTTATGAGTCCATTAATCTCTTTAATTTTGTTTATAGAGAAAAGGTAGGGCATACACAGAGTCTGATACTTGGCCTACTGTGGCAGAAAATACACTCAGGCTCATTGGAGGCTCCCGAGCTGGACAAAGAAGCCTCTGGAAAAGTTCAAGGGATTTAATAAGGTGCTCATGGTTGCCTACTAACTTAAAGTAATTTTTATCAATGAAGAAAGGGAAAGCAGGAAAGAAAGGAACAAAGGAATGAATGAAATAAGGAAGAAAGAGAGGGAGGGAAAATGAATCCACACTTAGCCATTGGCTCCTCTGTAGTCACATCTTTTCCTCAGAGCCATCTCCTCTGTGAGTGAACCAGTGACATCCACTAGCTGCCCCTATTCTCCAGGTTCAGATTCCAGCCACTAATGTTCTTCACTACAAGTGTTCTTCATCTTTAAGGTCCTCCACACTAAGGTGGTTAAGAGAAAGTGACAAGTGTAGACTTTATGCCAGAGCTGTTGGAAGTTCTTCACCAAGTCAGAAAATATCACTGGTTCCTAGAATAGTGGTGCATGTGATTTGGTTAACTATTATATTAGCATCAACTATGAAAGGAATCTTCTGGTTGGATAGACATCCCAGAAGAAAGGGCTAAGCAACTACAAGTATTCCAGACTTCTCACAAGTTAATGCACACTCTGGTTGACCTTGGCAAAGTGGCCTACCTAATTGGAAAGGTCATCATGTGTGTGCTATATAATGCCTTACTAGTAGGAGGTAGCCCTTAAAACAGTAGCAACATATAAATGATAGGTACCATAATCATTTGTAAGGAGGAAAGGCAAGCCTTTCCAAAAGCTACAAATACACACACACACACACACACACACACACACACACATATACACACACGTATATGTGCATGTATGTATCCAGTGAAGACACAGCTAATGGATTTGGACAATTAGGTTTGGATTTAGCTATGTGTAGATTCCTCTACTGCATGGATTATGGAATTTATGTGGTGCCACAGCTGTGAGTATCTGGTGCACATAGAGTGAAAAACGATATAACTGACAACACCTTAGCGTGGAAAGTACCTTTCAGTGACTTTATAGTCCACAAGTCCAAGTAAACATCACTTATTTATAGGGGGTGAAGCCATAGGATAGTTTCAGTTTCTCTGAGGTTTTAGATCTAAATTTTCAGATCAATCATTTTGAAGAAAATCTTTATTTTAAGAAAACAATCTATGCAGTAGACCCTTGAAAAGAATTTTTTGCTCTTTGAAGATAATTTGTTTTAGATATACTAAAATTATTACTTGAAAATATTTTCCTCATGTATGTGTGTGTATGTGTGTGTGTGTGTGTGTGTGTGTGTGTGTGTGTGTGATCTGTGTGTTCATATTAGTGCATGTATATCGAGGTCTGAGGTTGATGATCCTCTAGTTTGTGGTCTCCAGAGTAATTCTTTCCTTGTCTCTGTAAGCCTGGATATTACCTATTCAGCTATAATGGCTGGATACATTCCAAGGGATCTCCCTGTCTCCAGTTCCCTAATGCTGGATTGTAGGCCATCACTGCCATGCCTGGCTTTTCTATATGAGTTCTTTGGATCCACTCTCAGGTCTTTTGCATATGCAGCAGTTATTTTTTTCCAACTGAATCATCTCCCCTGACATATATATTTCAAAATAATTTAGCACCAATTTAGCTGGCTAATATTTATTAATTTGACACAAGCTAGGGTCATCTTGGAAAAGGGAACTTCAGTTAAAAAAAAAAAAAACACCTCCATCAGCTTGTCATGGAGGCAAGTCTGTGAGCCATTTACTTGATTAATAATATGTGGGGCCCCAGCAAATTGTGAGTTTTGCCAGCGATGGCCAGGTGGTCCTGGGTTGTATAAAAATAAGCTGAGAAAGTCATGGAGTGAAAGGCAAGAAAAAGCATTCCTGAGCCGGGCGGTGGTGGCGCACGCCTTTAATCCCAGCACTCGGGAGGCAGAGGCAGGTGGATCTTTGTGAGTTTGAGGCCAGCCTGGTCTACAGCGTGAGATCCAGGAAAGGCGCAAAGCTACACAGAGAAACCCTGTCTCGAAAAACAAAAAACAAACAAAACAAAACAAAAAAAAGCATTCCTCCATAGCCTCTACCTCCAGGCTCCAACCCTGTTCTTGTTCCTCCCTTAGCGCTCACAATGATGATGATGGGATGGGATGAGAACATGCAAGCAAAATAAATGCTTTCCTTCTCAAACTAGTCGAGGTTTGTGTTTTTATCACAGCAATAGAAAGCGAACTAGGAGACTGATGATTTTCAGTACGTGAAATACTCTTAAGAGTTCCATTAACATTTGCATCTGAGAAAAGATCCTTTCCACAAGTTAAAAATAAACAAAAGCAAATTTTTGATCTTACACATACAACATGAGGGGCGATAGAGATGTTTTTCTACCGAGGACTGAACAAGCCATAGCCACTTATTCTCTGTCTTTTCACTGGTTGTGAGTCTTTGTAATAATCAAAGCTAAGTACAAAACAATTCTCTGGTGAAGGGTTGAAAGCTACACTAATCTAAGAATAAATATTTATCAGGAATTTTATGTATACACTTACAGCAAAATAGTAGTATCAGATTCTCCTCTAAGGCCTATAACTTACTCAGCTAAGGATTCCTGGCCCCATTTTCAATGCAGGCAAGTGTTATGTCTGGGAAGGAGACATTAAATTCAATAAGAAAGTGTCTGGCTTTCCTCATAACCTTCTTAGCACTATTGTGTTAATGGGCATAGCTTGCTGGGTTATAATTATTGTGGCTTTCAGTGTTCACAGCTAGTTACTTTTGATAAATTCTTAAAGCAGTCAATGAAGTTATCAATGCCTTATAATCTAATTTATCAACAAGAAATTCTGGAAAGAGAATGTTCTCATCGGAAAGATAGACTCCATCTTTATTCTTAGTAGTTAGGCAGCATACTTTTTTTTTTTTTTTGGTTTTTCGAGACAGGGTTTCTCTGTGTAGCTTTGCGCCTTTCCTGGAGCTCACTTGGTAGCCCAGGCTGGCCTCGAACTCACAGAGATCCGCCTGGCTCTGCCTCCCGAGTGCTGGGATTAAAGGCGTGCACCACCAACGCCCGGCTGGCAGCATACTTTTAAGAATGCACATTCTCAAATGGTATGAGAGTTTCCATTCCACTTTGTGATTTGAACACAATATTTGGTGAGGTTTCTGAACACTACTCTAAGGTGGAACTAAGCAGAACCTAGCTTATCACTAAGCTCATCATCATGAACATAGTTGCTTCCCTTTAGCCATGATTTCAGTGAGGGTTATACAGTAGCAATACAGGAAGGAGACAACACTTGTGAGTCAAACTCCTGAGAGTTGAGCTAGACACCTGGAGATTCAAGCTTACATGCAATAACAAAGAAATGTACTTAAAATTCCAGCAAGTTAACAAATAACCATTTAATCTCATGTTAGTATAATTTCCTATTCATAGCTAAGATACCAATTTCAATCATATAAATATAGGAAATAAAGAGATTTCTATTCTCAAGGCATCAGAACTTCTTATCTAGACCTTTGGTGATGTAAATGAAGTCTTTGAGACTGTCATACTGTGGAATGATGTTCACTCTCCATTGTGTGAAATCTGAGCTCTACATTTCTGATATTTATGATGCAAATGCTAGCAGGCAAAGTGCAACCGAAATCAATATGATTTTGTTTAGTATTCAGGCAACAGGCTCCATCTGTACAATATTCCCCAAGATGATATTTTACAGAACTATAGAAACTAATGACTGCTCAGATATAAATGACACTTGATTTTAACTGAAAAGCAATCCTACAACACCAAAGAAGTGCCAGTCATTTTCATTATAAAGAATGTCCTGGGTATTTAAAGCACCAAAGGCCTGGAGGAACTCAGTTCGCCCACATATGCTTATGAGAAGTCTGACTCATCATTGTGTCATAAACAACTGTCAGTTTCTGTAACCCCCACAATGATACACAAGGGGCTGACAGTGTCTAAGAGAGCTCTCTGTAATATTTTCTAATTGTGCCAGCATACACCTGCTGCTCTTAATTCTAATGCCTCAATGTATGCCAAATGTTACAGAGACTAACACCCTGCTGCCAAGGCTATCACTAAGGAGCCCACTAAGCTCCAGTGGACAGTTCAGCATTTGTGGTCACACTCTGGTCAAACATATTGTGTAACAAAACAAAGCAAAAATTCACGAACATGGTGATAAAAGAGTGTTGAATGGGGTCGAACAGATATAAAAGAGTTAGGATGATGGACTTTTTAGAATGCATCACATAAATGTATAAAATTGCCAAAGGACAAGCTTAATTCATAAAAAAATGAAAAAGAAAAATGCAAGTTTAACAAAAATTCTTCACTAAATGCCTTACATGCAAATATTGTTAAATTACTTTGCAAAAATTTAACACCATCTAAAACAATAATTGCTTATGCATTTTCTTATAAGTTTACTTTAATATCTTGAAATGGAAAGAAATTTTACAGGAATTAATTTACCTTCCAACTCCATTCATCCTGACAATAACTAAGCACTTCACAATGTATCCTGTGGTTGATATATTATGCACCCCAATAAACTTATCTGGGGGTCAGAGAACAGAACAGTCACTATATTAAATATAGAGGTTAGGCAGTGGTAGCACACGCCTTTAATCCTAGCATTCTGGAGGCAGAGATCCATCTGGATCTCTGTGAATTCAAGGCCATACTGGAAACAGAGCCAGGCATGGTGGCACACCTCTTTAATCCAAACACTTGAGATCTCATATCTTTGCTTGGTTAGGACACATGCCTTTAATCCCAGGAAGTAATATGGCAGGACACAGAAAGGTATATTAAGATGTGAGGAAACAGGAACTGGCGCTCTTAAGGAATGAGAACCAGGAAATAGAGGCTTTTAAGCAGTTCAGCTGAGATCCATTCTCATGAGGACTCAGAAGCTTTCAGTCTGAGGAAACAAGATTGGCTGAGGAGTTGGTGAGGTGAGGTTGCCTGTGGCTTGTTCTGCTTCTCTGATCTTTCAGTTTTCACTCCAATATTTGGCTTGAGGATTTTTGTTTTTGTTTTTTTTTAATTAATAAGACCATTTAGAAATTTGTGTTACAGTATCCATTACACTTTTTAACAATTTGTATTTATCCCTGCATGGTTTCCCTCATCCACTTTGGCAGGTCAACTGGCATTGTCGTTCTGCAGGTCTTGATTGGATTACCATGTTTTTTGAGACTTCATGAGTGCAGCTTCTCTGCAATATACGAAAGACACTATCTCAAAGCATATATTCTGCTCCTCTGGCTCTTATAATCATTCAGACACTTCTTTTGACGTTCCCTGAGCCTTAGATGAAAGTTTTGCATTGATGATGTATCAGTTTTGGTTTGGTACAACGCAGTGAGTGTACCACTTTGCATTTTGTCCAGTGCTGAATTTCTGTAATAGTCTTCCTCTACTGTATAATGAAGTGTCTTTGAGAAGGAGTAAAGGCTACAATTTTCTGTGTGTAGGAGCACACTTTTAGAACAGCTAGAAATTACAATGATTTAGGTAAATGGCAATAGTAGGTTCTCTTCCTGGGTTCATGAACTCATCAGCCATGATTAGGTGGCTAGGTTGCAGAACCAGGCATGAATTCTCTCCTATGGCATGAGTCTGAAGTACAATTAGACAGATGTTAGTTACCTCCAAGATATACATGTCTCTACTCTACCATTGGTACTATCTTGGCAGTTGGTCATTGAGGGCTGTTGTCTTCTGCTTGCATATGCAGCTTGCATAGCAATTTTAGATACTATGAGAGGCAGTCCTTAGCATAGAGATTTACAGGTCAATTTCAACTCAATTGTTCCAAGTTCTGGGTCCAAAAGGGGGTTGTATGTTCAGCAATGTGGTGTTACCATCACGTTCCAGGAGAAACAAAGAGCAAGAGCAGTAAGTTATATTGCTTTGGAGGGGTCTATTAAACTCTCTCAAGGAACAACTCAAAGGAAGGTCTTCCGTACCTGGCCCTGGGGTTTTTTAGATAGTCTGTGGTTCTTGGAGTAGAACTATTAACACTGGTATAACTTCATTAAAAAAATTTATACATATATATGTGTGGGAGTGGGTGGGTGTGTGTGTTCATACATTACATTATATATGTACTTTTATGTAAACATAATATTGTATGTTTCCTATGGCTCCTTCAAACATCATTTGTTATCCTACCTTCCTCCCTTTTACTCTGTAATGCTCTCCTCCTCCAGACTTAAGACACCTCATTTCCCATTTTCCTTTTCATAGTCCCTTTGCCTTACCATCTTCTTCTTCTTCTCTAGAGTTCCTTTTCTCCACCCATCATGGTTTCTTTTTATTTATATGAATTTACTTTAGTTAATTGGTGAGTTCTTATTAATTGGATGTATTCCATTGAAAGATTAATACAATCCCGGCCTATTCTTCCTTCTCTCTCATTCTTTAGAGTTTTGTGAAGAAATTTACATGTTGTACCATGTGCTCAAAGCACTGATATGCTGTCGCCACAAAATGAATAAGCCAAGACATAGCTACAACAGTGAAAGAAAATATATCTTTTATTTGTTTAAATGTATTCTTTTGGAAATTTGTCTTGATAAAATATTCATGTTGACATAGAACAGCTACATTCTGTCACTCAGAACTATTATTTTTCAAAATTTTTAAATTAAACGATGGTTATATCATTTGCTCCCTCCTCTACTTTCTCTTGCCTCCTCCATGTTCATCTACTACCACAACTTCTTCCTAAAATTTGACCTCCTCTTTTTTTAACCATGATTGTTACATATATGTGGTGATAGTGTTCCCCAATATATTGTGTACCCTAATAAACTTATCTGGGGTCAGAAAACAGGACAGCCACTGGATATAGAAACCAGAAAATGGTAGCACATATACCTTTAATCCTAGCATTTCAGAGGCAGAGATCCATCTGGATCTCTGTGAGTTCAAAGCCACACTGGAAACAGCCAGGCATGGTGACACACGCCTTTAATCCCAGGAGGTGATGGCAGGAAGCAGGAAGGTATATAAGGCATGAGGACCAGGAACTAGAACCTGGTTAAGCTTTTAGGCTTTTAGCAGCAGTTCAGCTGAGATCTGTTCTGGATAAGGACTTCCAGAGGCTTCCAGTTTGAGAAAACAGGATCAGCTGAGAAGTTGGCGAGGTGAGGTTGGCTGTGGCTTGTTCTGTCTCTTGGATCTTTTAGCGTTCACCCCAATATCTGGCTCCTGAGTGTTTTTTTTTTTATTAATAAGACCCTTTAAGATTCATGTTACAAATATACATATGAATGAAGAACCATATAAATAAAATTCACTGATTCTGTTAAATGTTCTCTGAATGTATATGTTCCAAGGGCTGAACATTTGATGTTGGAAAACCAATCAGATTCTAATCCCTCAGGGAAAGTAATTTTCCTTCTTGTAGTTGTTAACTGCTCATAACTATGCAGGGATGGAGTCCCTTGAGATTTTTATCAATATGCCTTGGGATGTCAATGGTTGTTTAGATTGTCCAGCTCTTGTTTAGGAAGACACATAGATTATATTTAACAGGTGTGGCTTCCTTCTCCTAGCTAGAAAGCACAGTCTCACTGTAAGGTTCCTGGTCATTCTTAGTAACAGATTATCTGGAAGAGAATGCTGAGTTATAGGTAGTATCCCTGTAACTCCCACAATTGCATTTGATTTCTCATATAAATCTATTATTTTAGTTCTTCACTAATTATTCTCTAATTTCATGTTGTAAAAAACATTTCCTTACCTATACATTTTCTAGTGCAGAAATAACTTACATGTAGTTTTTATGTATGTTAGAACATCTTGCATGGCATTTTTTCCCTCATCAAAGTAGAGTATGCTTTTGGCCTCTGCTACCCTCTTCTGCTCCAATGGCTGCCTCTAACATCATTTGCACTTATCCACTGATAATACAAGATGCAGTTGAATGATTCCTAAACTTTGCACAGTAATAAACACTGACTGAAAACATTTATCCCTAGTTTGATTTATATTTATTTCAGAAAGAACATATAAAAGGCAAATGAAATCTCAGAAATATAACCCTGGATGAAAAATATCTATAATTACCTCTCATGCACATTTTCAAATATTTAATTCAACAACAAGAAAAAGGTTTTTCATAATTTCAAATATTAGGCTCTCCTCACTTTCTAATAGTAAAGTTATCAAAATGGAAGCTTCAAGATTCTGACAAGCATACTAAATAAAAGCTATTGGAGTTAGATTGGATTACTTACAAGATGGACATGCTAGAAATCAAGAGTTGACACAGTTAAGTTCTTTGCTATTCCCAGCACAGTGACTAATATAGTATGTTATAAGAAGTTCACCAAGTTTGAAGTTTGGATTTACTTAAGACCCATAGCCCATTTCCTGAGCTGCCTTACAGAGTCACACAGCTATCATGTCAAGAATTGCTTTGTGCTGATGAGAACTTCAGTTCCCTTTCCCTGGTGAAATTTGGTTATTTTTTTTCAAAAAGTCTCAATTCATTGAGTACAACAAACCTCTCAAATTGCTTTAGCTTTCTAACACATTTACTTATTGGACGAGTGAATGAGAAATAAAATACACAATACTTCTAATATGCTTTTGAGTGACTGTTGTGTTCAATGATCAATGTATATGGTGTAGGAACATTTAAAAGTATAGGCCGGGCAGTGGCAGCACACACCTTTAATCCCAGCACTCGGGAGGCAGAACCAGGTGGAACCCCGTGAGTTCGAGGCCAGCCTGGTCTACAGAGGGAGATCCAAGACAGGCACAGAAACTACACAGAGAAACCCTATCTAAAAAAAATGCATATAAACAGCCATCACAGAATCACGGTCGAGAAAACGCTAATATTATTGGTTTGCTTGAATATAAACATAGTGAACAGTGTTTACATACTATATGCAATAGTCATTATCATTTTGTCTGGACTCAGTTTTAGACTAAGACACCTATTAAACATAATTATAACTTCTCCCTCATGAAAGTATATATTATTTCTAAACAACATAAAGTGACAAAATGATATAATAATACCAAATAACTTGTTTAAAACACTGCAATGTATCATTTAGGAAAGTAGGGATTTTCTATCTCTATTATTCATATGAAATTTCAGTCCAGAACCTGTAATGTACTAAAATCCACAAATGTTCAATTCTCTAATGTTAATAACTTAAATTACATAATAGCTCAGCACTAGTGAGGCAGAGTCTCACTATTACATACGTGATGCAATCAAAACACCATAGGGTGTAATAAACAATTGTTATACTGCATTAAAATTTGAGAGCAAGTATTCATTAAAATGATGTTATAAATATATTTAATCTTACATTCTTTGATATCTATATGTATATAGATAATTATGAAGTACTTTGTTTTCTTCATCTTTTTCTTTTCTTTCTTCATTCTTTCATTTCTTTTTATTTGTTTGCTTGTTTGTTTGTTTTTTTTTTTTTGAGATAGGGTTTCTCTGTGTAGTTTTGGTGCCTGTCATGGATCTTGCTCTGTAGACCAGGCTGACCTTGAACTCATGGAGATCTACCTGACTCTGCCTCACTAGTGCTGAGCTTAAATGCATGTGCCACCACCCCCTGGCTTTCATAATTTTATTTCTTATTTGACTGTTCACATATGCTTGGGGTTGATATTATGATGAGTTACATGCATTATCTTAAGCTCTACTACGTACAGGTTCCTTTGCTTAAATGTCACTCTCAGATGTTTTGTGATCAGACACACCATTTATAAAAAGTAAATTTTAATTTTTGCATCTGAAAATACAGTTGCATTTGTAGAAGAAAAGCAGGAACCAAGTAATGGAACTTTTTTCTAATCATCAATTTACACATCTCTAACCTTGGTACCTCCATGAAATCTTTCCCTGATTCTAGATAAAGCCTTCTGAGGTTAAGGCACTTAAAATTATTTCTGTGCATATTTATCATTTATTATCCAGTAATTTTAATATTTGGTTATTAATGTAGTTTTAATTCAGAAATCTGAATGGCTTCAGAAAACCAGGTATTTAGTTTGAATACTAGAGTCTAATAATTTTAAATGCAAGTTTCTATGACTAGAAAACAAGTCACTGCCAAGTTTGTACCTTAAAATTCATTTGATACAGTCTGAGAGCAAGAACAAGACTTGAGTTCTTTCATAACCTTTGTCTAAAGGTTTACCTGAGGTGTTCCATTTGTAAAGCATCTTTCTGTATATAAATTAATTTTCCAATATTTTCCAGTCTTGTCATTATTATTATTTCTGTGGTGGGAATATGTACTTTTACAAGTTCTCAGTGAAATTCAGAGAAATATTCACTAGATCAAGATTCCATAGATATTAAGAAGTAAAGCTGGCAAAGAACCTCAGCCTTCTGAATCCTTCTATTAATTTTATATGACACATAACAAGCTTAGTAACTATGCAAATAATGCCTATGTATTTTTCTCACAGTGCCTATGAGGTTTCCCTAGGATTTCCAGTTTCCCAGACAGGAAACTCAGTGAACCATGTTGTATCAATAGCAAGCAAAATGATTTAAGTATCTCAAAGCCACCTGGAAACAAAATTACCTTAGCTGACATAATGATATACAGTTATGGGGTCACTGTTCCTTGCTTCTCCATCAGTAACACTTACAAAAGTATTTCCCTGTTATAATATCCATATACTAATGCTCAGCAGAATATCTAAGGAGACCTTGATGTTGAGTTCTTTCTCGGGATCTATTTACCAAAGATAAAGATAAAGTCTTAGAAATTACTATAGTTTCAAGTCTGGAGACTTAGATTAGGACATTGTTGAACCTACTCCTGCCATAAACCACAGCACTAACTCCAGATCTGTCTGAGATATTACAGAGTTGGAGAGACAAGTGGAGGACAAACAGAAATTAGAGAGAAAAAAGAACCGTCCATGTTGTGGTGGTTTCAATGAGAATGACCCCATGGGCTCATAGAGTTGAATACGTGCTCTGCAATTGATAGGACTTTTTTAGGAAACATTTGGAGGTGTAGTCTTGTAGAAGGAGGTGTGTCACTAGAGGTGGGCTTTGAGGTTTCTTTAGACCCCTGTCATTCTTAGTTAATTCTCTCTCTCTTTCTCTGCCTACAACTTACTAATTAGATGAAAGCTCTCATCTACTGCTCCAATACCATGACTGCCAGCCTGCTTCTAAGCTTCCTGCCATGGACACATCCTCAGAAACTATAAAAAATCCTCCACATAAATGCTTTCTTTTATAAGTTCCCTTGTTGATGGTGTCTCTTAGAGACATTAAAAAAGTGACTAAGACACACATCTTTATCATGCATGTCTGAGAGACTCCAGTTTCTGGTAAGTGAACCATTTGAATACCACTGACTTTACTGAATTGTTTTAATACTTTTTGGAGGAGCAAAGTTGAGACTATGCAATATGGTTTGGAAAAATAGTTGGTGCAAAAATTTCATCATTGCAAGGTTCAAACAAGTTTTTCGCAGTATTATAGCAAATATATCAAAATTTCCTAATATTCAACTCATTGAAAATAAAGAAAAATTTTAGAGAAGATAGATGGATAGATAGATAGATAGATAGATAGATAGATAGATGATAGATAGATAGATAGATAGATAGATAGATAGATAGATAGATAGATAGATGATAGATTGATGATTCAAAAGACTGGGAATGAAGATTAAAAAACATAAATATCAAACAATTATTGAACACTACAATGCTAAGAAGTAATATCTGTGTGAAAGCAAGTTGGCTATCAATTTATTTGTTTTTGAACCAAAGAAATATGGCACTAAATCTTAACATGTGAGTCAGGTAGTCTGAGAAGTAGATGCTGAGGAATATGCAAGAAACACAAGAGAATTTTAAGATGTAGTGCTTAAGAGATGTAAGAAGTAAGATTAGAAACAGGAAGTGTCAAACTGCCAAGAAAATATAGTAAGGTATTCAATAGCCCACAGGATGGCCTGGATTGAAAATTGCGTGCTGTAAAAACCATGCATTAAGGAAATTTACTTCATTTTAGAGTTCCACTATGTTTGGTAACCAGCTTGGGGCTTCTCATGATGAGTGGAGCTGCAGAATGCAAAGTGTTAAGAGCCAGAGACTGTCTAGTAACTGTGATTGTTGCCACTGAATTGGAAGTGGCAATTCATGACAGCAGATCAAATTGTACATTTCTCCGGCTGCTACAACTAACTCCTCTTTCTAAAAAAACATAGATCAGAAAATTCTGACAATGTCACATTCAAATGAATAGGCCCAATCAGTCTTTTAAACAAACTTAATTGTGTGTGAGAGTGTGTGAGTGTGTGGGTGTGGGGGTGTGTGTTCTTTCCTTTTCTTTCAACAGTAGCTGGCAGCTGTTACTCCTAAAGTTTGACAGGACTCATAATTGCCTCACTTTTAATATGTGGTCTGCAGAGGGTGAGTGAAGTGATGATAGCCTGAGATGTCTTTGAACACCTCTCACAGTCATCTAAGACTAGAAAG
>CABHPH010138907.1:0-27506 GCA_902168325.1 Peromyscus nudipes
GGAACTCACTTGGTAGTCCAGGCTGGCCTCGAACTCACAGAGATCCGCCTGGCTCTGCCTCCCGAGTGCTGATATTAAAGGGTGCACCACCACCGCCCGGCTTTGCTGTTTTTTTCTTAATGAGAGTAAGGAGCATTCAAGAAAGATACTCACCATTAACTTCTAGCTTCATGTACACATATATGCATACACACCCACCCACATGTGCATATGCACACACAAAAGAGAGAGAAGAGAAAGAGAGCAAGCATTTTTCCCTTTAAGAACTGAAAAGGAGGGCCGGAGAGCACTGACTGCTGTTCCAGAGAAACCGGGTTCAATTCCTAGCACCAATATTCCCAGCTCACAACTGTCTGAAACTCCAGCTCCAGGGAATCTGACACCGTTACACAGAAATACAGCAGGCAGAACACCAATGCATATATAATAAAAATAAATAAATCATAAAAAAAAAGCCAGGCAGTGGTGGCGCACGCCTTTAATCCCAGCACTCAGGAGGCGGAGGCAGGAGGATCTCTGTGAGTTCGAGGCCAGCCTGAGCTACAGAGTGAGTTCCAGGACAGCCAGGGAAAACAAAAACCACCACCACCCCACCCCACCCCCAAAAAAAAGTGAAAAGGAGAGAAGTGTATGACAACATGGTACCTGGGCTTGTGGTACTATTCAAGGAACCCAGGAAGGAGAGTGAATTTGGAGTAGGAAGAAAGATCATAAATTCAGTTCTAGATGCTGAGTTTGAGATACCTGGATTCATGGGACTAAGGGGATGGCTTAGCAGGTAGTGTTTGCCATGCAAATGTGAAAAACATTTCAGGTCCCCAGTATTCTACATAAATGCCAGCAGGCATGGTGGCCCACCTGTAATCCCAGCACCGGAGAGACAAGGCAAGGGGGTCCTTGGAGCAGACTGACTAGCTAGACTCTGATGTACCATATGTCTGTGTATGTGTACACATACATACGTGGTAGAAAGTGATGGAGGAAGACACCAAACGTCAACCCCTGGCCTTCAGACACACACACACACACACACACAAGCACAGTACCTGGGATCACCCAGAGAATGTACTCTGTGCAGTTAGATAAGGGGTGATGATGGAAGAAGCCCTGGGAATAAGAACCCTGTGCTTTGGTGGTCTGAAGACATGGGGGTGAGAGGCAGGCAAGTCCTGGACTCAGAAGTAACTGCACCATGTCATCTTCTTCCAGACACGGAGATTGACTGGAAAGCCTACATGGCCCAAGTGGAGGGTGTCATCAATGGCACATATGACTACACACAGCTGCAGGGTGACACCGGACCTCTTGTGTGAGTGCGGATAGGGATTTGAGGAGACTGTGATGGGCTGGGAGGGCACCAGGTTGATTGCCCTGGTCTAGGCTCACGATCCCTTTCATCTCCCAGCTACCCAGCTGGTTTTGTGTACATCTTTATGGTGCTGTACTATGCGACTGGCCGGGGCACGGACATCTCCATGGCCCAGAACATCTTCGCTGTGCTCTACCTGGTCACCTTGCTACTTGTTTTCTTGATATACCACCAGACCTCCAAGGTGAGTCTATGCCATGGGACCAGCTGGCCCTGGCCTGAAGTGGGGGCGGGGATGACTCGGTTTGGGAAGCTGACCTTGGCACCCCCCCCCCCCTTTAGGTGCCTCCCTTCGTCTTTTTCTTCATGTGTTGCGCCTCTTACCGGGTCCATTCCATCTTTGTGCTGCGGCTCTTCAATGACCCAGTGGCTATGGCATTGCTCTTCCTAAGCATCAACCTCTTCCTGGCAAACTCCTGGGGCTGGGGCTGCTGCTGTTTCAGGTCAGTGCCTCGCCCTTCAGCCCCCTCTGTCCCCATGGGCATTTCCATTTCTCCCGGTGTTCTGCAACAGAGGCCATAAAGAGTCATTAGATAATGTTCATCACGCTGAGCCTCCCTGAACAAGTCCAAGGTCTGTAGAAAGTTCCTCTTTGCCCATGTTTTCTTCCCATCTTGTCCCCGTGGCATCCATTGTTGGAGCTGGCCCTTGAACACGGTAAATGTGTTACTCAGTTTGTGTTACTTAGTCTGGACATAGGGACAAGGTGTTACTCCCTTCCTCTCAGCCTCCTCTCTGGCCATCTTATGCCCTGTAGCAGTTCTGGATGGGAACCACATCCTGGTGCTTGCTGGCCTGGGGAGAGACATCTATGGGAAGGTGGGTATGTCTTTGCATGGGGCACATCGTCCTGGAGCTGATCCTCCACCATTCCCTCCTTTATCCTTTCAGCCTGGCTGTCTCTGTGAAGATGAATGTGCTACTCTTCGCCCCTGGGTTGCTGTTCCTTCTCCTCACTCAGTTTGGCTTCCGTGGTGCCCTGCCCAAGCTGGCCATCTGTGCTGCTGTTCAGGTGCCTCGTCATCCTCCCCTTAGCGATGAGAAAGAGCCACTTTCAGGTCTCCTCAAATCTCCTGCGGCTTCCTCAAAAGCCAGCAGACAGAGTTTGGAGTTGATTCTGAGCTGGGCAGTCACTGGCTCTGTGCTTTAGTTTCCATGGCTACTGAATTTGGCAGGCATCTGAGAGGCTTCCTAGAGCTGCCTGCTTAAGACCTGGTGAATCAGCTGGGCATGGTGGAATGCATCCTTAACCCTAGCACTTGGGAGACAGAGGCAGGTGGATCTGAGTTCAAGGCCAGTCTGGTCTACAGAGCAAATGCCAGGCCAGCCGGGACATACAGGGAGACTCTTGAGGAAGGCAGTATGATCACCTCCCTCCTATGCTGCTGCCGTGGTGTCTGGCTCTGGCAGGGGGTGGGATTAGGGGGGGCTTCCATCCCACTGTGTGCTCCTAGTGATTACCCTGAAGGCTGGGGTGAGCCTTAGCAGCTCTGCTGGCACACACCCGTCCTCAGGTGGTACTGGGACTGCCCTTCCTGCTGGAGAACCCCATTGGCTACCTATCCCGCTCCTTTGACCTTGGCCGTCAGTTTCTCTTCCAATGGACAGTGAACTGGCGCTTCCTTCCTGAGGCCGTCTTCCTGCACCGTGCCTTCCATCTGGCCCTGTTGGCTGCCCATCTTACACTCCTCTTGCTGTTCGCCCTCTGTAGGTGGCACAGGTAAGAAACCAGGGCGACTATCATGGGACGGTTCAGGGAATGGAGTGGAGAGCTTAGGCCTTAGGAGCTACTTGGGGGAGATAATAAGTTCATGGTGGTTGATCTAGAATTTGGCACACAATTGGGGCTTGCTAAATCTCTCACTGACTTCTCTTCAGAACAGGGGAAAGTATTCTGTTGTTGCTGAAGGTTCCTTCCAAGAGGAAAGTTCCACCCCAACCCCTCACACCTAACCATATCCTTTAAATCATGGAAAAGTAAGTTTTGATCTGTCCAAGCGCAGGTAGAGGCTTAGTCTGTTGGCCTCAGATTCCAGAGCTGGCTGTCTTGAGAAGAGGCAGGAGCCCATTCATAGAGCCTGTCCTCTGCAGCAAATACTGCACTGAGCACCTTACACATCCCAGCACAGTTTATTCTGAATTATACATACAGGGCCAGCATTGTGGGTGCGTGCCCTCCTCTTCGTATTGTCCGAAGATTCCATACGTCCTAACGTGTAAAATCCACCTGAGTTGGGGAGGCACTCGGATTAATTTTACAGAGGAAGAATTAGGGCTAGTGAGGGAGTCAAACTCCTTTAGGCTTTACAGTCCCAAACATTCCTGTCCCCCTACTAAACTGAGGAACAGATCCAGAGAGGCTTGTCCAGGGCATGCATGTGGGAGTGGCCAAGCCAGGGTAGGGTACATTCTGACCCCAGAACTTTGCCCCTCTTTTTGAATCCTTATCCTCCACCCCCTCTATTCCTGCCCAGAGCCTTAACTACCACTTTACAGATTGTGTCCACCCTCTTCACCTCCAACTTCATCGGCATCTGCTTCAGCCGCTCCCTCCACTACCAGTTCTACGTCTGGTATTTCCACACCCTGCCCTACCTCCTGTGGGCCATGCCTGCACGCTGGCTCACACACCTGCTCAGGTACTGGCTGGGACAACCTGGGAGGGGGGCAAAGGCTAGGGAACTCCTCCCCCGAAAGCTATGGCCCTAGAAGGGGATGGTGAGTGGGTCTAGGGCATGAGAAGTCCAAGAGCGGCAGACCTGGAGATGGACAAGATCCATTTCTCACTTCCAGGTTGCTGGTGCTGGGACTCATTGAGCTTTCGTGGAACACATATCCATCCACATCCTTCAGCTCTGCCGCCCTGCACATCTGCCATGCTGTCATCCTGCTGCAGCTCTGGCTGTCCCCTCAGTCTTTCCCCAAGAGCATCCAGCCAAGCAAGAAAACTCACTGAAATCCACCTCATCCT
This sequence comes from Peromyscus nudipes, assembly GCA_902168325.1. NCBI lineage: Eukaryota > Metazoa > Chordata > Mammalia > Rodentia > Cricetidae > Peromyscus > Peromyscus nudipes. Next base: position 4,341 of record CABHPH010138907.1, read on the forward strand.
TCTAGGACCCGCCCAGGATCATGGGTGGAATGGACTCTGTGTTTAGAATAAACCTTGCCAAGTCCACCTTTGTGCAGCCTACATAAAGGTGGTGCTTGTTCATGCCTAGGCCATCTTGTGCCTAGATGCTATGAGGTGCATCTTCCCAACAGATAAAAACTCATCAGGCAGTCTTAAGAGGCACTTTATTGCATAGGATTTGGGGCTGTAGCTCTCTCCTCTTCCATTGTCCTATAGAGAGCTCAGAGCACATGGGAGGGGTATGGTGTGGGAGGAGAGAGAAGAGAGCACAGGCAGGCACTTTCTGTGGTGGCAAGGGTGTTTTGGGGGAGGGAATGAAGCGGTGGAGGACAGCAGACACCAACTTATTCTTTCCCAGCACCAAGAGACTGGCCCTGGGTGGCAGTGACTTCATGTTTGGGGGTTGCTAGCCAGAGCTGCAGGCAGCCTTACACATTTGCAGGGCTGTAACACAGCAAGTGTAGCTGCAGATTTTGGTCCCAGTGTCGCAGTAACAAAAAGAGCCCCCGGGCAGCAGCTTTGAGAGCAGTCAGATCAAGACCGTCAGGCAGGTGTTGGGCCCTCAGCCAGCAGTCAGCTTTGGATGCTGTCAGTTCCCATTCGCCAAAGGCAGCTGCGCAGCGGTGCTCCAGCCAAGCCAGGGCCACTGCTGTGGCCCAGGTGCGCCCCCGCAGGTCAGAGCTGCCCTGCCTTTCCATTCCTTCAGAGACCTCAGTATCTGAGCCCCGTCCACTGTCTGCTTGGCCTGGACCCTCAGAGCCTGAGCTGGGCGACTGGCTGCAGGAGGCTGTGGCGCTGTCACCCTGGCCAGTACCAGGGCCCAGCAGTGCCCAAGGAGATGAGGCTGAGGTGGGGCTGAGGCTGGCACGGTGAGCAGCAAAGGGTGAGGCTCGGCACAAGCGCTCTTGGGGAATGCACACAGCGGCACAGAAGGGCTCGTCCAGGCGGAAGGAGCCCGGTGCCTCTTGCAGTCGCACCTGAGGAGAGAAGAGGTGGGGGGAGAGGGGAGCTGAGACAGAGCTCTGGCTCCGGTGGGCCACCCTCCACCTCCCCAGTCCTCACCAAAGGCAGGTAGTCGTGGTTGCTGCTGTCGCTGTTGCTCTCACTAATCTGGCCCTTATTGGAGCTGCGGGGTCTGCGATGACGACCCAGGCTGAGCCTGGAAGAGGCTGAAGGCTGGTGGGGCAAGCCACGATGACCTCCAGTAGGAGACACGGGCTCCCCCAATGCCGACTTGGAGTTATCTTTTAGGTCCGGGTCCCAGGCACCTGCAGAAGAGCCCCCCTGATGTCCTACAGTAGGGTCACCCAATACCTAAAGGCCACTTGTGCCCAACCCACTGCATCTGGAGCCATACCTTCAGAGTGGACTGCTGTGGGCAGAGGGGCTGCAGCTAGAGGTTCTTGAGAGGCAGAAGTGCCCGAGAGCTCAGCTGGATCTACAGGAATACAGGAGTCAGTCCCACTGGGTAGCCAGCGAGGTGAGAGTCACACCCTCGGTCACCAGGGGAGGACCTTACCTGAACTCCACACCTGCAGGGCTCCAGGCAAGACCTCCCCAGTGGAAGCATCTACAGCAACAGGGCAGGTAAAGTGAGATGGGGCAGAGCTGGCCTTGCTCGTCTGAACGGCTCGGAGCCAGGACCTTCTGACTCGGCCTGCGAATCAAAGCAGCAGCATGCTCAACTCCCACCATCTACAGAAAGCTGCATAAAAACACTGGAAAGCCAAAAGTGGCTTTGATCCCAGTGCTCGGGAGGCTAAGGCAAGTTGACGTCTGTGAGTTCCAGGCCAGCCAGGGCTACAGGGTGAGACCCTGTCTCAAACACAACTAGAATGTTCCCTATGGTTCCTGTTCCCTTTGAACATCAAGGATGGCCAAAGGTGATCCAGAACCAGCTCTTCCCAACTTTGACAATAGGCTGAATCTCCAACCCACAGTAGGACCAGGACCCCCCGGAGTCCAGAAGTTGGTAACCTAGAGTGATCCCCCTGCCTTTGCCTTCAATGTTGAGATGTACACCACACTCACACCCAGCTTTTCTTCTTGTTTGTATGATTCAAATGCAGGGAGGAGGTTGGGCATAGGCAAGCCTTAGAGTACCCAAGGGTATTGGATGGCCCACCCCAGGACTTCAGGGAGGCTCTTTATTTTTGACAATGTCTTGCGTAACCTAGGTTGGCCCAGAACTCTCAACCTTCTTGCCTTAGCCTGCGGACTGCTAGGATTTCAGACAGGTGCCCCGACCCCCAGCACGTGTACTGTCCACCACTCCACGTGTTCCTGGAGAGCAACTGCAGGGGTGGGCGGAGCCACAGGCTCCTCCTCCCAGTTCTGTCTGCATGATCCAACCTGGTAGTCATTAACGTCATGTGACTGTTGGGTACTTACAGTGTGGCCAGGGACAGTGAGGAACTGAAGTTTTAACTTGGATCTTAATAGTCTCCTTGAATGGAAGATTTATTTTCCTGTTGCATTCACTTTATTACAAGATTATACTGCCTTCCATTTTGGCTGCTAGGAAGCATCCTAATTTGGGGTCCTATGCTTGCAAGAGTATATAACTTAATGTTGTGTATCCGGTAATATACCTTTCTGTTTCCTTTTATCATTTATTATTGTTTTATGTGTGTGGGTGTTTTGCCTGCATGTGTGTCTTTGCATTACATACATGCCTGGTACGCATAGAGGCCAGAAGAGGGTGTTGGATCTCCTGGAACTGGAGTTACAGATGGTTGTGAGCCACCATGTGGGTGCTGGGCATTGAACCTGGGTCCTCTGGGAGAGCAGCCAGTGCCCTAACCATTGAGCCATCTCTCCAGCCCTAGTTTCCTTTACTTTCACTTTTTCTCATTACTCTGCAAAATTTCTTCCCTTGTCAGTGTGGTGAGTCCCCTCGAATCTTCCGTGACCGAGTGAGGAACAGTGTTTAACACACAGACCCGCACTTTACTAGTCTCTGTTCCAAGCCTTTGTGCCTGAGCTGTGTCTACTGGCAACTTACCTTGCTCGGCTGTGGTTTCGGCTCTTCCACGGAGAGCCAGCTGTTCGTTGTCCCGGACCACAGAGGCTGCGGTCAGCCGGTGGAGTGCCTGATCCCACGCAGCTTCTCTTACGGGGAGTGATGGAGGCTGTGAGCCATCCCCAGGATCCCAGAGCTCCTCCAGCCCTACACCCACCTCCCAGCACATTGGCTGGTCCCCGCACAGGGCCCGGATCACCACATGACAACGTGGAGCCTGGGGAGGGAGAGGCTCTGCTGGAGGGGCTGAGTCCCCATTGGGTGGCACAGCCTTGAATAAGAAAGATGGTTCCATCAGCATGTCCCAGTCCAGGGGAGCTGGGGAGAGCAAGTTTCCTGGGGAGAGATGTCGGGTATAGGCGACATGGTGCGCTATGCTGCATGTCCGCACAGCCTTGGTATCAGAAACCCAGTTTCCCACCCAACCCTTACCTGAATCATCCAGGCCCTGACCCAGCTGTTGTCTTGGCTCAGGGCCTGTTCCATCTGCTATTACATCTAGAGAGGGGTGCCGGGCTCTACCAGGGACTGGGTTTGCCCGGCCTGAGGGAGATGAGAGACTTCGCCCAGCCAGAGCTGCTCTGTGCCGACGGCCCAGCACCTCAGCGCTCAAGGCTCCCACCTGTGGGTGAGATGTGGAAGGTCACTAGTTGAGGAATTCAGTTTCTGGCCATCATAACTTGGCAGCTGCCCATAATTCTATGTCATCTAACAGTATTTCCTGCTTCAGATTGTTTCTTTTTTTTCTTTTTTTTTTTTTTGGTTTTTTCGAGACAGGGTTTCTCTGTGTAGCTTTGCGCCTTTCCTAGAGCTCACTTGGTAGCCCAGACTGGCCTCGAACTCACAGAGATCCGCCTGGCTCTGCCTCCCGAGTGCTGGGATTAAAGGCGTGCGCCACCATCAGATTGTTTCTTGACTCTATATATGTACAAGAATTTGCTTCTTCTCCTTGGCATACCTTACTTTCCTAACTCCCTCTAACAGTCATTCTGACTCTAAGCACCCATACCATGTCTCTCTGTGCTCATTACTGGTTGTGACATCACAGATGTAGACTACTCATCTATCTGTCTAGTTAGACTTAATAATGAACATTGCACACGGAAGATGGCAAATAAATGTTTGCTGGATACATGATGGATGAATGTGGGCTAGATCTCACCTTGAATGGAGCTGGCGGGGGTACAGGCAGGGGGCAAGAACGGGAGCCTGCAGGTTCTACCCAGGCCAGGCTTCGGCAGCCCTGCTGAGAAGGGGGATCCAGGGGAAGACTACCATTGGGGGAGCCAGGGCCCTGAGATCCTGGGGACTCGCTGCTGCAGGTGGAGCCTGGGCCTGGCTCAGGGCTGGCAGAGCAGTGGGTAAGCACATACTGCTCCCGGATGTATGAGGACTGGAAGATTCGACGCCATATAGCTGTGTCAGATGAGGGATTGGGTCCAGGGTCCGTGACTGGGTCTGTCAGGGCTTCGATGCCTGCTGGAAAGCAGGAGAATGAGCCCAGCCCCAAGCCTTCCCCTCGCCCTGTCCAACACAGCTACAAACATGCCAGGGTGCTTACTCTGCTCTGAGTCTCCTGCAGCCCACGGGCTCGACAGCTCTGCGGACACAGTGCTTGTGCCCAGTGGCTCTGTGGTGTGTGTAGGCTCAGTGCCAGGGCTGGTGACGGAGAATGCCTCCTCTGGAGATGGGAACACGGAACCGCCCAAGCTCTGCCAACCAGGCTCTTGGCCCTGGGGAAAACAGTATTAAGGAAAATTTATACTAATTAGTACCTTTTCCCAAGCATGTATATGTATGTGTATGTGTGTGTGTGTGTGTGTGTGTGTGTGTGTGTGTGTGTATAGTTTTTTTGTTTGTTTGTTTTTCTGAGACAGAGTCTCACTATGTAGCTCTGGATGTCCTAGAACTCACTATGTAAACCAGGCCGACCTCAAACTCACAGAGATCCACCTGCCTCTGTCTCCTGAGTGCTGGGATTAAAGGCGTGCGCCACCACATCCAGCTCCAAGCATAATTTTAAGTCATAGCAAGTAAAAGCTAACAAGTAAGAAACAAGGACCAGCAAAATGGCTCAGTGGGTAAAGGCACTTGCTGTACAAACCTGACCACTTATGTTTGACCCCTGGAACCAATGTAAAGGTAGAAAGACAAACCAAGTGTACAAAGTTGCCCTCGGACCTCCACATGAATGTTATGGTATGCATACACCCACACACTCAAGTAAATAAAAAATGTAATAAGTTTTTAAAAGCCTTTTATTTACTATTATTAGGGATGTGTTTGTATGTGCGTACAAGCCACAGCTGCTTACTTGAGGTCAGAGGGCAACTTGCAGGAGTTGGTTCTCTCCTACCATGTGGGTTCTGGGATTGAACTCAAGTCATCAGACTTGGCAGCCGGTGCCTTGACATACTGAGCCATTGCCCAAGCCCAAATGGTGCACACGCCTTTAATCCCAGCACTCAGGAGGCAGAGCCAGGCGGATCTCTGTGAGTTGAAGGCCAGCCTGGTCTACAGAGGGAGATCTAGGACAGGCACCAAAAATACACAGAGAAACCCTGTCTCGAAGAAAAAAAAAATCTGCTGTAAGATTGTATCTCCTAGAAATAACAGGAAAGCTAGACCCATGATACCGCAACATGGCTGCCTGAACAAGACCTAACGATGACTATACTTATTGCCAATTCTGCTAATGTAGAAGGGAGAAACCATACCATTTCCACTCCTAGACAAAAAACTATAGGCAACTAAAAGTTGCTGAGAGAGGGAAGATCAGTCTCTCCCAGGGATGAGTCCCCTAATTAAGTGGTCAGCCCTGAAATCATAAACACACAAGCAACTTTAGACAAACTGAGCAGTGTGTGTGTGTGTGTGTATGTGTGTGTGTGTGTATAACAATAAAGATAAGGTCATTAATTTGAGAGGAAGTTGGGGGGGACATTGGAGGGGTTGGAGAGAGGAAATAGAAGGGGAGAAGTGATATAATTAGATTTTAATTAAAAATTTAAAATATGCCAGGCAGTAGTGGCACACACCTGTAATCCCAGCACTCAAGAAGCAGAGGCAGGTGGATCTCTATGAGTTCAAGGCCAGCCTGGTCTATAGAGCAAGTTCCAGGACTGTTACACAGAGAAACTTTGTCTTGAAAAACAAACAAAAAGCAAAAAAATATTTTTAAAATTAAATATAAAAAATTTAAAGAGAAAACAGGAGGCTGGAGAGTTGGCTTTGTGGTTAAGAGCTCTTATTGGTCTTGTGGAGAACCCAAATTTGATTCCCAGCGCCCACATGGCGGCTCAACCGTATGTAACCCCAATCCCAGGGGAACAGACACCCTCTTCTGACCTCCACAGGCACCAGACTCACACATGGTGCACATACACAGGTACCGGCAGAACATTCATGTACATAAAAAATTTAATAGCACTAGTTGCCCTTCCAGAAGATCCGGGTTCAATTCCTAGCACCCACATGGCAGCTTACAACTGTCTGTAACTCCAGTTCCAAAGGATCCAACACACTTACACATTCAGGCAAAACACCAATGCACATCAAATAAAAGTAAAAATAAATAAAACGAAGCCAACATGTTGGCCTTGACAGTAATAAAGCTGCAGAATTGGCCTGAGCTGGCCACCTGGCAAGGGCACACAGTTTGTTCTGTGGCCTCATAATCCAAAAGGAGGAAGCATGAGTAGTTCCTCTAGAGAGAGAGTTTCATAAATAAATAAATAGATAGATAGATAGATAAATAATAAATAAATAAATAAATAAATAAATAAATAAATAAATAAATAAATAAATAAATAAATAACAGCTACATTTCAAAGCCCTACTGTGTCCCGGCAGCCCATGACACACATCATCTCTTGCCGGAGAGGTGGCTCAGAGGTTAAGGGCACTTGTTCCTGCACAGGACCCAGGTTCAGTTCCCAGCACCCACACGACAGCTCACAACCATCTGTAACTCCAGTGCCAGGGGATCTGGTGCCCTCCTTTGATCTCCAAGGGCGCCAGGCACACATGGAGGGCACATGCAAACACTCATAAAATAAATTAATTCAAACACTACCAAAAGCCGCATTATTTCCCCAGGAGGCAGTGGGCTCAGAGGCTAAGTGACTTGCTGACATCAAACAGCCAGAACGGGACAGGGCTGGGACAGGAGCAGCACAGACTGAGCTCTCCTATCAGCAAGTGTCACCAGAATGGCCGGGCCGTGCTTGCTTGCTTTAAAAAGACTTTTAAGTTTTGTTTTATGTACATGGTGTCTTGCTTGCATGTGTGCCTATGCACCGTGTGTGTGCCTAGTGCCCAGGGTCACAAGAGGGGGTCAGATCCCCTAGATCTGGAGTGATGGATGGTTGTGAGCCACCATGTGGCATCCAGGACAGCCAGGGCTACACAGAAACTGTCTCAGGGCTGGAGAGGTGGCTCAGTGGTTAAGAGCACTGGCTGTCCTACCAGAGGACCCAGGTTCAATTCACAGCACCCACCCACATGGCTGTAACCCTGGTTCCAGGGTATCTGACACCATCATACAGATATACATGCAGGCAAAACCCCAAGGCACATAAGTTTTTTTTTAAAGCATTAAAAGAAAGAAGGAAAGAAAGGAAGGAAGGAAGGAAGGAAGGAAGGAAGGAAGGAAGGAAGGAAGGAAGGAAGGAAAGGAGGGAGGGAGGGAGGGAGGGAAGGAGGGAGGGAGGAAGGGAGGGAGGAAGGGAGGGAGGGAGAAGGGAAGGATGACAGGAAAGGAGATACACAGACTTCAGCCCCTGCAAGCCCACCTAGCATACCGTAGCCTGCCCAGTCCTACCCCCAGAGCACGGGACCGGAAGCCATCCACCCTGAAAAGTGAGCAGTAGCCAAGCAGCTGGTCCCCAGGGTAGAGTGCTGGGATCTCCCGGGGCGTCAGCAGTGCCTCCACAGCATCAGGCACAAACCAGTCCACAGAGATGTCACTCAAGGCAGGTTCCAGTGCCTTCCGCAGAGCCTGCACCAGCTGGAAGGGATGCCAAAGGACATGGTGGGGGGATGTCACGGACAGACAGACAGAGCTGGCAGGCTGCCCTTCCCCAATGTCCTCTGTCCAGCCCTGTACTGACGGGGAGCATAATCAGGCTGGGTTCAGGAGAAGGAGTTGGGGTATACTCAAGCAAAGGAACCAAGTACGCAGTCTCAGGGCTTGGTCTGTCTCCTGGGTGGGACAGACTTGAAGATGAGGCTCCTTCCAGGGGCTGGCCGAGGCTACGTCCCCATACCTCTGGCCTTCCACAGCCTCCCTCCTAGTAGCATCAATAGTTCTAGTTGGTTTCTCGGGGAGAGAGACTGACTAGAAAGAAGTCTGGTAAGAGTGCCAAGATCACAGGGCCTGACCAGGCTCCGTTTCAGATTCCATGTGTAGCTCTGGAGAAAGCCCTCCAGAAGTAGGTAAGCGAGCACAGGCTCACACTCACCTTAGGCTGCAGTCTCTCCCCAGGCCTCAGGAAGTAGGCCTGCCCCCTGCTGAGGACAGACAAGCCATGGAGCAGCTGGTGGCAGACAGGTGCCAATGCAAAGGAGAAGCACCTGGCAGGGGAGGGAAGCAGCTGTGACATTCAGGAGTATCTTAGGGGTGTCGATCTCGGCGAGTTACACCTGCCCACTCCATACCTGGCTGCCCCTCTGTGCCACCTCATGAACTCCAGGGCTTGGTGAGAAGTGGCAGCCATTGGTGAGGCGGCAGTGATCAGGAACAGCTGTCGAGGATGGGCCCTGTGCTGGGGTTGCCCTAAGGCCCAATCCAATGCAGCCAGCACATCGGGGGGCCCACTCACAGCCTGCAGAGTCTCAACGCTCTCACAGATCAACTGCACAGTGTCCTGGAGAGAAAAGGCTTGGGCTGGGCTGGGCTAGACTGAAACATCTCCATGAAGACCCCAAAGCCTGGCCCATACTCACATCACTGCAAGGCCGGCTCTCTGGGAAGAGTGGCTGTACCAATGTCCCAAACGTGGCTAGGTTGACAAGCGTCTGAGCTGGAAGGGATTTTACAGCCAAAACAATGGCATCCTGGGGAAAGCCAGGAGGAAAAGCATGAGAGGCCCCATTGGCACCAGTAGAGAGCAAGGAACAGCAGCGTGTTTGTCTTCTCCAGGCTATAATCACACAGGGGCTGGCTGAGGTCACGTGAGAGAAGCCCCGAGCATATGAAGCAGTGGGTCCCTGGGAACATAAGGGAGCCTCGAAGTATATGAGAGACATTTGGGCATGGGACTCTCTGGTGGAGTGCATGTGTGTGTGTGAAGTTTTTGTCTTTGTGCCTGGTTGGCAGAGGGTGAGCACCAGGGGTGGTGGCGCACAACTTTAATTCCAGCACTTGGGAGGCAGAGACAGGCAGATCTCTGTGAGTTCAAGACCAGCCTGGTCTACAGAGTGAGTTCCGGGACAGTCAAGGCTGTGTGTGTGTATATAAATATATATATAAAGAGAGAGCTCCTGTCTCAAAAAACAAAATGAAACAGAGTGACTCTTGGAGTCTGGGAGAGACCCACGGAGGTAGAATTGGGCCCCTCTTTGGTAGATAGTATGGTAAGCAACAAGGGAGGGAGTCCCTGACCTCAAGAGGCTGCCACAGCCTGGCACAGCCTGCTGCCCACCCCCACCCCCACGCCCACACACTGAGCCCCACAGGCCTTGTGTGCTGCACTGCTGCTGTCCAACAGGAAGAGGAGCTCCCGAGTGGCCGCACTCAGGTGTCCAGGTTTGGAGCTCAGGTCTGGGCAGAAGCTCAGCACCAGCACAGGGTTCAGCAAGATGTCCTTATGGAAACGCCGCTGCAGGAACCACACCTGAGCACGGGAGCCGGGAGTCAGGCTTAAGCCAGATGCAGTGCAGCTATGTCTGGGTGGGGCAGGGCGATCCAGCCTTGGGGCCTTTTTTCTAGCAGATTCACCTAAAGGGGGCTCTTTTTTGTAGCAATTGAATGACATCCTGGCTGTTGTCTGCCTACGTTAGATCTGCCTCCCCCCTCAGAGACCTATCTCAGAGGGATTCATGCAGGGCTCCTGTGATTATTGGCTACCCTCTGTGATGGCAGGGCACTACTGAGAGCGTCCTGAGGACAGAGGCCCCACTCGTCCCGACATGGGTCCATCTGCCTGCTTCTCATGTGCGGTTTTCACTAGCTCCATAGCCGGGTCGCGCAGCCATACCTGCCGTTCTCCATCACTGTCTCTTCGCTGCAACCTCTGAAAGTCAGGGCGAGCCCTCACTTGGGCCTCATACTCTGCTGCGCTCAAGCTACCAGCCTCCAGCATCAAGTGTGGCTGATGGGGCTCTGAAAAGAAGACACACAACTCTGTCCGTTAGTCCCTGCCTCTGAACCCCAACTGCCCAGCCCTCTGTCTTCAGAGGACGCCTGCAGGTTCAGCCTCTCTGCCTCACGGGGCCCATCCTCCGAGGTGACTTGGTTCATCTTGCCTGGAGTTCTAAACCGTAAGGCATGCCATTCATAAGCATATCAGAACCGGTCCACCGTGCGCCCCGTCTCTCACCACTGGGGTACAGGAAGATCTCCAAGGCCCGGTCACACTGGTGGCCCTCTGCCAGGGTGACACAGATAGTGGCTGCAGAGCTGGCATGAGGGAGGGCGTCTGCACGCAGGGCATGAGAGGGGCTCTCCAGGCCTGAGGGACCAAGAGGGAAAGATGAGTCACTCATGTCACCCCAGGCCCCAAGACACAGGTACTGGCCTCCCAGATAACGGTGGCGGCTATGGGCAGGGATAGTGGTTGATGTAGCTGTGTTCCAAGTCTGATCTTCAGGCTTACCTAGAGAAGGAAGGGTACATCTGCTAACAAGGGCTAGAATGCGGGTTCCCAGTTCTGTGCTCGAGCTGGTCAGAGGGTTGCATAATCAATTAGCATCCTCCCTCCAGCTCTTGCACAAAGAAAAATCTACTTCGTTACTTGGACCACTGCCACTGTTAAGGATCGCTCTTGACACGATGACTAGAGTAGTATATAAATGAATTACACTGATAAAAATAGCGTGGGAGCCAGTCTGGCACAGGCAGTAGAGAGTGACAGGAGGATCAGGGGTTCAAGGTCGTTTTTAGCTACCTAACAAGTTTGAGGCTAGCCTGGACTATATGAAACCCTGTCTCAAACAAACAAACAAGCAAAACCAAAAATACTAATTAGAGGTTCCTAAGACTAGTCTCTGCCTTCTTTTTACCCCTGTTTTCTTACCTATGAGCTGTGAATTATTTCCCAGTCTGCCACACTGAGTAGGGTGGGTAGGCTAGGCTAGATACACCTACCTGCCAACAGACATGGCCCAGTCACCAGCATCTCGAAGGAGAAGGTATATGGAGCTGGACAGTGGGCAGGGCCTGAGAACACGTCCGGAGGGGCAGTTGGTTGCTCCCAGGTCAGCCCTTCCTCCTCAGGGCTGCCTACCCCGAAGCAGCTAGTGGGGCTAGAAGGGAGCATGGGGAGGGTTGGTGGGCTACTGTGAAGGTCACTCGCCCTTCTGGCCGACTGACCCCCACCCTTCTTCACTCCGCCCATCCCCTGGGGCCCCCTCACCCTCACTAGACCCACAGAAGTGGAGGGAGGGATGAAGAGAATCACCATAGGCCCAACCTGTCGTCACAGAGCCCCGGAGACCTGGGGGACCCTGGCAGGCCTGGCTGGGCCAGTGGGGTGAACACAGTGGGCAGGGCCACATGCATCACCCCATCAGGCCTGGAGGGCAACTCCCGGCTGCTGCACAGGGTCACTGTCATGGTACCAGCCGCAGCAACGAGGCCAGTGGGCAACACCAGCGTGGACCGGGCTCGGGCCAGATCCAAGACAAGATGACCTACGGTAAGTAAGAAAAGGGGTCAGAGAATACTAGAAGCAGGGAGGATGCGGGAAGATAGTGGTGGTGGTGGTGAGGGGGAAACTGAGTCACCACAAAGTCTGGTAAAGCAGGACTTTGTGTAGTTGGCAAGACACGTGAGACAGGATGACGCATGAGGTGAACGATGGCGAGAGAGGCAAGCTGATGGGGGATCTGGCTGTCACCAGGCAAGAGCACATCCACTTCGCAGCTGATGGAGCCCCGGAGGGAGGGGAACACCTGTTCCTAAGGTCCTGTTCAACCTTCGTCTGCAATCGCCCCCAAGAGCCTCTCGCACGTGGACGGACACCTCCTTCTAGACTGGGACCCAATAGGTTCACAAACTCTCTGCTCACAAAAGGTCCAGGGCCCCCCAGTGCCCACTAGGGTGGCTCCTGAAGTTTCTACCTTTTCAGAGAGGTTAGGGGCAGCAGTGTGCTTAGAAGCAGTTTGGAGGACACAGATCAGCGTTCCTACGCAAAGGACGGAATCTCTTTAGAATGTAGACTTCTTTGAGGACTGGTGGGGTTGAGTCACCATTGCTGCTGGATGTGAATCCCAGCTACCCAGTCTGGCCTCGGTTTACCTTTACAGCCCCACTTTGCTTTGTCTCATAACAATCATTTGTTCATCCTTTTCAGAAATACTTGCTGAATAAGTTAAAGGAAGAAAAAAATAAAAAAGGAAGGTAAATAAAAAAAAAAGTAGGTGAGAGAGAGAAAGCCCAGCATGATGGCTCATGCCTTTGGGAGCACTTGGGAGTCAGAGGCAGGTGGATCTCTGAAAGTCTGAGGCCAGCCCGGTCTACAGAGTGAGTTCCAGGACAGCCAGAGCTTCTTAGTGAGACCTTGTCTCAAAAACTAAAAACAAACAAACAAACCAACAACAACAAGAAAGTGGGGGCTCCCGTGCAGCCAGCCGATGACTGACACAGTGAGAAGAATACAGTCAGGCTTTGAGCCTGAGCGCTGTGACTTCTAATTGTGTCATTTGACAATCCTCTTGGGAGCCTTCACTTCCTCTTACATAAAATGGAGAACACAATTATATCCCGAAGATCACGGTGAGGAATAAATGAAATAACGAATGCAAAGCTCCCAAACTTCAAGGGCCATGGCCATCACTCCCATTGCCAATAAGAGGTCGAGGGAAACAGTGCACATTCTATGCATTGTGTAGAGTACAGAACTTCCTGGAGGCTTCATAAGCTGAAAATGACTTGGGTCCTGCATTCCTCTCATTTTTGTTTACACCATCACCCCTAACCTCCACTTCACCAATTTCTACTCTTCCAGTTAAATGCTGGCTCCTCTTTCTGGAACATTCCTAGGGTCAGAGCCCAGACCTTATTCTTGAGTCTACCTGTCTGTGAGGTCTTAATCCAACTCTCAACACCAGTGGATTCTGTCCTTTTTCTTACCTGATAGTCCGTATGGGCAAGAATCGAATGAGTATATAAATGAATACACAAAAGAACAGGGTGCAAACCACAGAACACAGCACAGGGCGGGACTTCCATCCCCTTCAGACTCACTGGGTCCCTTTTCTGTGTCAGATGATGCGGTCTAGAGACCAAAGCACAGCCCTGAACTCAGAAGCTAATGGCTCAAGAGAGACAGACAGGCAGGAATCTCCTCTTAAGTGCTTCGGGCTGAGGAGCAAGGGAAGAGTGCAATCAATTATTTGTGGAGGATGAGGGAGAGTTTTGTAAGGAGAAGCATTCGAATAACTCTCAAAGAATGAGCACAAATGCGCTGGTTAGAACCAGGGGTGGTAGAGCAGGAAGGTATAAAAGGAGCTGTCGCAGAAGTTCTGTGGTACCTGGTGCCAGAGGGAGGCTAGCGAGATGGAGTGAGAACCTGGTCTGTTAGGCAGGGCTTTGCATTTGATTCAGGAACTAGTCAGTTCACAGGTTCACAGGGACTAGGCTCAGGTGTGTAGCCTAGGAGATAAGGGACTGGGGAGCACTCCCTCGGGGAGGAGTGCTCTCTGCCTCATCCTAAAGAGACCATGGCCACCTGGACGGTAGGTACAGTGCCTGCTGTGTCTGTCTGCCTGGCTGTGAACCTCAGACTCGGCCTGGGCCACATTCTTCCAGCACCAGGTCCAGGTCAGGTGCCCAGTCTATGATTGTTGGATAAAGGGATGAATCAATGGATGGAAAATAAAATCAGTGTCTGGAAGAAGAAAGAAGACTGGCGGGAGGCACGAGGGTGCAAAAACCCGAGCTGTGGCTGGCATTCGAGGGCGCGGGTTCAGGCTCAGAGCTTACCCTGTGCACAGCGGCGGGGTGTAGAGGTCCCCACTCCGGGGCCCAGAGCCCGGCAGCAGGGGGCCTGGGAGCGGCGCCGGCTCTGCAGCTGGAAGGAGACACGCCGTCCGGCTGCCTCGGCCTCGAAGCCAGATACCACCTCCGCCTCGGCCAGCGGGTACACGAACACGCCTGCGAGCGAGCGGAGCGGGCAGATGCGCTGTCGAACCCCGCCTGACACTTGCTACCTCCCTGCACCCGCACCAGGCCTCACCGTCCACCGGCTGGGGTTGCGGGTTGTGGTAGGTGAGCCGGGCCCTCAGGCTGAGACAGGGTCCCTTGGCATAGGCCCGGACACAGGAGTCGGTGAGCGGCAGCGGTGTCCAGCTGGAGGGGCAGTACAGGCCGGGCATGGTGCCCACCCTGCGCGAACAGGGGCTGGATGAGGGGCGGCCCTCTCTGCGCCCTGAAGGCTAGTTATGCTACCTGACCCTAACTTGGGCTGGGGACTCGGGAGAGGAGAGGGCGCAAGGCTGAGCCGGGAACTCCCTCCCCCTCCCCCGCCTCCAGGCAGACAGGTGGTGGGGCAGATAAGAAAGGGGGGTTGTAGGGATGGCAAGATGGGCATCCTCACCCGTTACCTGGGTAGCTGGAGCGTAGGGCAGCTCTGAGCAGCGGAGAAGTGGAGGGTTAATGGTTAACCCTCCAGTCCAGGCGCCCGCCAGTCCCCCTGCGGGTGTGTGTCGGGGGTGTCCACAGATGTTCCTGCACCTTCTCGGGGCCTCGCCACCACCCCCGTACCTGCCCCCTTCCGCTGGGTTCCCCACGGTTGCCAGCTGTCGGAAGTGGCGCGTATGGAGAGATGGAAGATACTCTGGAGAGCAAAGGTTTAAAGGGCCAGCATCGTCCCAGGTGTCCCTAGCTCCCAAGGGTCCCCAGGGCCCGGGTGAGACAAGGAGCCGAAAGGGCTGCAGTCTTTATCTCTCCTTGCCTTTCGAGACTGGAGTCTGAGAGAGGCTGCAGACTGGCTTGGAAGGTTGCAGTAGGAAGAACAAGAAAGGGACGGGAAAACGCGTCTGGGGAGGTCGGATGTGCAGAGGTGTCGCGGCAGCGGGAGTCCATGTGATCTGTCTAGAGCTCCTCTCCCTGCCCAGGCTGGCCTGAGACTAGATGGCTGCTGAGGTAGCCACGGGGGGGGGGGGGGGGTGCTACAGGGTGGGTCTTGGGATCACCCCCTCCCTTTGGGCAGCCCAAGCCTCACCGTCACTTCTTGGCGGAGTTGTGGGCGTCGCGACCAGACTAGAGTGGGTGATGCCTCCCCTGGGCTCCAGGCTGCCCTTGTCCGTGCACCTGCGGGGTCCTGGTTAGGAACTACAGCCGAGATGCTGTGAGCCGGGAGACTGTCGCCAGTCTGGCTGCTGGTAGTCCCCGCCCGGGTTGCCAGGGGCCGCCCCTCCAGCCCGCCTCTGCCCCGCCCGCTCGCCACTGCGGTGGGGGCTGCGGCTCCCCTCCTTCGGGCACCGTACGGCCTCCGCGTCAGCCCAGGCCGGCGGAGCCAGGCGAGACTCCGCAGTGCAGAGACAGCACCCTAGCGGCTGCACGACCCCCACCAATGCCAGAGTGAGGCCTCCGAGGCCCCACCTCTCTCCATCCCTCTGGAGGAGGTGAGGAGTTTCGTGAGCAAAGCAGGGCGGCCGAGTCTGCAAACACACACCCGCTTCCCAGCACTGCAGTGGCCCACCCACCACCACCCCGCCCTTGGTGGACTGCCATTCACTGCAGTGACCCTCCCTCATAACCGCAGCGGAAACCGGTATCCCACCAGCTAAGCCTCGTCCCCGCGAGAAGCAAAATACTTCGCAGTTACCTAGAAACCTCTCCTTTCGCGGCATGTGCCTCCGTTTTGTGTGCTCACTACTCTCAATCGAGGCTCCCCATTACTGCCGCATCGTCCCCATCCGGAAGCAGCCTGCCCAGCCATCACTGCGCTTATTCCCTTCCTCTGCTGGGAGTGGGGAAGACGTGCCGGGTGGCTTGCTTACTCAAGGAGTAAGCCTGGAAGACTGAAAAGCCTTCCAGCTTTCTCAGGGGTGCGGACTGTTCCTGTCACAGCAGCGACCCCCGCCCCCCACCACCAGCATAGCACCTGAGGGAAGAAAACATTGTTGCTTCAAAAACAGGTCCCTTGTTATTGGCAGGATTTTCGCGGGTTTGACAGTGTTCTGTAAGATTTCCCCCAGGACCTTGAGGGAAGAGTCCAAGAATCTCGGGAAGTGGGAGGACGTTATGTTTGGGGTCACTGATGAAAGCACTCCTGAAGATGCCCTACTCCAGTTCCGCAAAGAGAAGTTAAGGAGAGCTGTGGGTGGAGGCAGCCCGGGAGGAATGGTTTTTTCAGCCAGACCCAGGCGTTTCCACTCCTCTCTTATTAACTCTATCCGGCTAAATCCAGTTTTCATCACCACACAGTGCTAGGAGCAACCCCCGCCTCACCAGAACCCTCAGTCCCAACCTTCTCTTTTGTTAGCAAGACAGACAGGGTTTGGCCTTTGCCTGCTGAGATTTTCCTGTCCCGTCCCCTTTAGGTTTTCTGGTTTTGTTGTTTTGTTTTGTTTTTGGCTTTTGGAGTCAGGGTTTCTCTGTGTAACAGCTCTGGCTGTCCTGGAACTCACTCTGTAGAGTAGCATGTAGCATGCTGGCTTCCGATTTACAGAGACCAGCCTGCTTCTGCTTCCTGAGTGCTGGGATTAAAGGCTTAGGCCACCTGAGTCCCTCTTTTTTTTTGGGGGGGGGCGTGTGGAGGGGGGAATCTCACACTGTAAACCATGCTGATCTAAAATCTGTGGCAATTCTCCAACCTTAGCCTCTTCAGTGCTGAGATTACAGGCACGGAAGGGCCACTGTAAGTTTTGTTCAGCTGTGAGGTTGAAGTAAAGGGTTTTTTGTTTGTTTGCTTTATATACAGAGTCCAATAGCTCACATTGTTTGTTAAAAATACTATTTGGAGCTGGGTGGTGGTGGCACAGGCCTCTAATCCCAGCACTCATTAGAGCTACCAAAGAAACCCCATCTCTTACAAACCAAACCAAACCAAACCAAACTAAAACAAACAAACGGAACTACTTGGGGATAGCTCAGTGGGTGAGGGTAACAGTGCTTGCTGGCAAGCCTGACAACCTGGGTTTGATTTCTGGGACGCCTCATGGTGGGAAGAGAGCATTTACTCCTACAAGATATGTGAATGCCTCACCTACATGTCTGCATGTGAATGACATGCATGCCTGGTGCCTAAAGGGGCCAGAAGAGGGCATCAAATGCCCTGGAGCTGGAATTTTGCATGGCTGTAAGCCATCGTGTAGGTGCTGGGAACCCAACCCTGGTTCTCGGCAAGAACAAGTGCTTTTAACCCCTTAACCATCTCTCCAGTTCCAAATATATGCAATTTAAAAAAATTTTTTAAATACTATTTTTGGGAGGCAAAGACAGGACAATCTTGACTTTGAAACCAACCTGGACTATATGAGACCTTATGCTGCGGGATGGTCTTTCTGTATGCTGTAAGTATGTGTTGCTACCATTGGTTAATAAAGAAGCTGCTTTGGCCTATGGCAAGGCAGGTTATAGCCAGGTGGGAAATCCAAGCAAAGATACAGGGAGAAGAAAGGCGGGGTCAGGGGCCAGCCCACTGCCCAGGGAGCACCATGCCAGTAGACCGGTAATGCCATGGCCACATGGCAAAGTATAGATTAATAGAAATGGGTTGATTTAAGATGTAATAGCTAGCAATAAACCTAAGCCATAGACCAAACAGTTTGTAATAAATATTAAACTTCTGACTGGTTATTTGGGTACCAGTGGGTAGGGAGAAAAACTTCCCGTTACAACCTTATGCTTAAAAAAACCAAAACAAATAACAATAAAATGCTCTCTTTTCCTGTATTGAACTGCTCTTGCATCTGTCAGAAATAAGTTTGTAGGCCTATGGGCTAGTGGCTCAGTGGGTGCAGGCACTTGCTACCCAGCCTGACAACCTGACTTTTGTCCCCAGGACACACATGGTAGAAGGATGTGCACTCTGGCATCACATGCCCTCTCCCACAAATATGCTCACAAAATAGATAATATGCAATTTTAAAACTCTTTAATTAAAAGTCTTCTGGTTATGCTTGTCTAAAGGTAGCTTTTGGTTTTCTTTTAAAATTTTTTTTTAATGATTTAGTTATTCTTGTTTTACGTGCATTGGGTGTTCTGCTTGTATGTACGTCTCTATGAGGGTGTCAGATCCCCTGGAACTGTAGTTTCAGACAGTTGTGAACTGCAGTGTGGGTGCTGGGAATTGAATCTTGGTCCTCTTCAAGAGCAACCAGTGCTCTTAACTACTGAGCCATCTCTCCAGCCCCAGCTTTTGGTTTTCTGTGATGCTTCTTAGATATTTGTTATTTTGCCCATATCACAGTTTTGATTACTGAAGATAGATTATCTTCAATTCCCAGCCTCCGAGCCACCTCTCTGGCCCTAGCTGGAATTATTGTCATTCTTTTAACAGTGCATGTGGTGTGTGTGTGTGTGTGTGTGTGTGTGTGTGTGTGTGTGCACATGTGGAAGTCAGAGGACAACTTTATGGAGTCAGTTCTCTCCTCCTTCCTGTGTGCGGATCAAACTCAAGTCACCAGTCTTGAGTGGCACCTGACTTACACACTCAGCCATCTCACAGCGCCACCACTGGCATTCTCGACTTGGTAAATTTGTGGTGATGAATCTAATCTGTACTAATGAGGAAGTCCGCGGTCTGTACTGAGCCTGAAGACCTCTCAGCTGCAGAGCGCAGGATCCCTGCCAGAAGTATAATAATTCTTCTCTCTCTCTCAATCTGGTTTTTTGTTTTTTGTTTTTTGTTTTTTTTGTTTTTTGAGACAGGGTTTCTCTGTGCAGCTTTGGGCCTGTCTTGGATCTTGCTCTGTAGACCAGGCTGGCCTTGAACTCACAAAAATCTTCCTGGCTCTGCCTCTCCAGTGCTGGGATAAAAGGCATGCGCCACCACTGCCCAGCAATTCTTCTCTTTTGAGTCCAAGTCTGCTAAATGTCCAGCCTGAACTTTCCCCCAACTACAGCAAGACTTTTTTATGATTTATTTTTATTTTATTTTATGTGCATTGATGTTTTGCCTGCATGTATGTCTGTGTGAAGGTATCAGAAGCTCAGGAGCTGGGAATTGAACCCAGGACCTCTGGAAGAGCAGCCAATATTCTTAACCAGTGAGCCATCTCTCCAGCCCCTCCAGCAAGGTTTTTTATAGGCAAGATAAGCCTGGTGTGGTAGTGCACCCAGGAGGCAGAGGCAGGTGGATTTCTATGAGTTTGAGACTAGCCTGGTCTACAGAGCAAGTTCCAGAACAGCCAAGGCTATCCAGAGAAACCCTGTCACAAACAAACAAACAACAAACAAATTAGCCAGCTGTGGTACAGGCTGAGGCAAGAAGAATGTTGTGTGAATACAGCTTGGACTACATTAGCAAGACTGTCTCAAAAAGCAAAAGCCTTGCTTTTATCCCAGTACTCAGGAGTCATAGGCAGCTGCATCTCTGGGAATTCAAGGCCAGCCTGGTTTACATCAAGAGTTCCAGGCCAGCTAAGGCTTTGTAAAGATACCCTGTATGGGGTGGGGGTGGGGAGCTAAAATGTATATATAAGCCATTCCCAAAAAGTTTGTGGTGGGCTGAAGGAGACTGTCTCCACAGCCTCAGGCATTTAAACACCTGGTCTGAAGTTGGTGGCACTGTCTGAGGAGGCTATGGGGAGGAAGTAGGGCACTAGGGCAGACTTTGGGAGTGTGCCAACCCACCCTACCTCTCAGCTTCCTGCTCTGGCAGCCATGTCTGCAGCCTGCTGCCATGCTTTCTCACCACAATGGACTCATCCCTCTGGAACCATAAGCCCAAATAAACTCCTTATATAACTTTTATCACAACAGCAAGATGAAATCAATATAATGTTGGGGAGAGCTGAGACTTAAAAGGATGAACATGAATTGCCAAGGCTAATGAAAAAGAAGAAGAGGGAGGAGTTTTCGGGCAGAATAGAAAGTCCGGCGCCTCTTAGAGGACGAAAGCTCTAGTACTTACTGCTTTAGTGTGGCGCACACCTTTAATCCCAGCACTCAGGAGGCAGAGGAAGTGGATCTCTGTGAGTTCAAGGCCAGCCTGGTCTACATAGCATGCTCCAGAACAGCCAGAGGTACACAGTGAGATCCTGTTTCAACAGCAATAACAAAGCAACCCCCCCAAACAACAACAACAACAACAACAACAACAACAACAACAAATGGAAGGTTATGAGAGAAATGTTAAGGCAGGGAATAAAGGACCGATATATAGCCAAGGGTAACTTTGAACCCTCTATCTCCACCTGCACTGTTGGGATTACAGGTGTATGTTACAGAATTAAGATTTAAAGAGATATCAAAGTGATGGTGGGGAGGATACTAAAAAGTAATAAAGAATTTGTCAACTATAGAAACCTAAGAAATTAAAGCCAGGCTGGGCATAGTGGCTTACACCTATAATCCTAGGATTTAGGAGACAGAGGCAGGAAGATCACTGCAAGTTTGAGGCCAGCCTAGTCTACTAGCAAGTTATAGGCCACCCAGGTCAACAGAGTGAGACCACAGCTCAAAAACCAACAAACAAAAAAAGGGGAATTGGAGCTGAGCCCGGTTGGATAGGCCTCTGTACAATCCCAGGTGTCAGGGGGCCGAGATGTAAGTGGACCACAAGCTCAAAGCCTACCTGGGCTAGAGAGTGGGTTCCAAGCATGTATGTACACCAGTACATACATGTCCTCCAGCCAATGCACACATGCACACATACACAATTATAAATTACTAGAGAATTTATTTAACTAAGAATTTATGAAATCTCTGTGAAACATTAAAACCTAAATTAAAAAAAAAACAGAAAGGATCAAAATAAAGCAGAAAGATGGCGTGGCTTAATGATGAACACTATCAACTTCCTAATTAAAGCATATATTCAATGAAATACCAAATCAAATCCAACAGGATTTTCTGCAAGAGATTTAAAAAATGTGCTTCAATACCGTTTTTTTTTTCATTTTTCTTTATTAAGAAATTTTTTACTCACTCTACATACCACCCACAGATCCCATTTCCTCCCTCCTCCCACCCCCCAGCCCTCCCTCCCAAGCCACCCCACGTTCCCACATCCCCCAAATCAAGGTCTCCCATGGGGAGTCAGCAGAGCCCAGCTCACTGAGCCTAGGCAGGTCCAAGCCCCTCCCCACTGCACCAAGACTGTGCAAGACATCACACCACAGGCACCAGGCTCCCAAAAGCCTGCCCATGCACCAGGGATGGATCCCAATCCCCCTGCCTGGGTGCCCCCCTAACAGTTCGAGCCAAACAACCGTCTTCTGTATCCAGAGGGCCTAGTCCAGTCCCATGGGGGCTCCACAGCCACTAGTCTACAGTTCATGGGCTTCCACTAGTGTGGCCGGTCATCTCTGCATGTCTTCCCATCATGATCTTGTCGTCATCCCCCGCCTGCAGAATCCCTCCTCTCTCTCACCGATTGGATTCCCGGAGCTCAGCCTGGTGCCTGGCTGTGGATCTCTGCATCTGCCTCCATCAGTCACTGGACAAAGGCTCTCTTAATCCAATCGGGTGCTGGCGGGCTCTGTCTCCGTACTTCGATACTTAGGTGAAGAAATAAATTGCGAAAATTAGTAAACACTTAAAAACAAAAATAAAGAATATCTTACCTTGCCAGATATCAAAATATCTATCTGCAAAGAAAATTAAGTCTAGCCGGGCGGTGGTGGCTCACGCCTTTAATCCCAGCACTTGGGAGGCAGAGGTAGGCGGATCTCTGTGAGTTCAAGGCCAGCCTGGGCTACCAAGTGAGTTCCAGGAAAGGCGCAAAGCTACACAGAGAAACCCTGTCTCGAAAAACCAAAAAAAAAAAAAAAAAAAAAAAAGAAAATTAAGTCTAATAGTGGCGTCCTATCATCTGTCCATGTGGTAAAATTACATGGAACCAAACACACAGAGACCCAAACAGGTTCCTGAAGAACTGGTGAAAAGAAAACAAAGTAAATGGACTGGATATATACCAAAAAAAAAAAAAAAATTAAGTCTACAGTAATTAAATTAGAATGATATCCAGATGTGGTGGCGCACATCTATAAGCCCAGAACTAGGAGGCAGAGGCAGGAAGATGACTAGGGGCCAGCCAGGGCTATATATCATGACCCCATCAACCAAACAAACAAACAAAACTATGATAAAAGCAGAAGAGCAGAGAGCCATGTACATACATAATGAAAATAAGAACATGGGGCTGGGCTGGAGAGGTGGCTTAGAGGTTAAGAGCACTGGCTGTTCTTTCAGAGGTCCCGAGTTCAATCCCCAGCAACCACATGGTGGCTCCCAACCATCTATAAGATCTGGTGCCCTCTTCTGGCATGTAGACAGAACACTGTATGTGTAATAAATAAATAAATCTTTAAAAAAAAAAAAAAAAAAAGGACATGGGGCTGGAGAGATGGCTCAGGGCTTAAGAGCACGGATTCTTCTTCCAGAGGACCCAGGTTCAATTCCCAACATCCACATGGCAGCTCACAACTGTCTGTAACTACAGTTCCAGGGGATATGACAACCTTACACAGACATACATGCAGGCTAAACACCAATTATATATAAATAAATCATTTAAAAAATAGAAATAAGAACATAATATACAAGAAATATAATACCACCACCACTGAGGATGTGCAGGACACTGCTGTTGCTTAGTGATGAAGAAGGATTCCAAACTTCAAATGTAAATTATTGTTGCAAAATGTTGACTGGAATACCTCACCAGCTTTCTGTCTAGCCTTAGTCTTGCAGGTTACATAGATGATTGGTAAAGTCTGCAGGGCTTTTCATGTGTGCAGATTCTGCACCAGATTTTCTTTTGTTTTGTTTTGGTTTGGTTCATTTG
>CABHPH010138907.1:27606-44381 GCA_902168325.1 Peromyscus nudipes
TTTTTTTTTTTTTGAGACATGGTTTCTTGTAGGCCAGGCTGTTCCTCTTTTTTTTTTTAATATATTTTATTTTATTTTTATGTGCATTTGTGTTTTTGCTATGGGTGTCGGGGTCTCCTGGAACTGGAGTTACAGACAGGTGTGAGCTGCCATGTGGGTGCTGGGAGTTGAGCTTGGGTCCTCTGGAAGAAGAGTCAGTGCTCTTAAGCCCTGAGCCATCTCTCCAGCCCCAGGCTGTTCCTCTTGCCTACCTCCTGAGCGCTAGGATGATAGGCGTGCAGCACTATACTTGGTGCAGTTGTTTGAGTCAAGTTACTTTGGGTTAGGAAAGCAGTGGAAGGCTTTAAGCACTGCTTACTGGGCCATACTAGTAGGAGCATGGAAGACAGTGGTGCTGAGTGTCATCTGAACTGTGGAGACCTTCCTCAAGAGGTTTCAGAGGAGAAGAGTTTTAATATATTGCCTAAAGATTATTCTTTTGATATTGTGGTGAAGAATGTGGCTGCTTTTTGCCCTTGTCTGGAGAGTCTGCCTGAGGCTAAAGTGAAGATTTTTGGATTCTGTTGGCAGAGGAAATCTCAAAACAGCCTAGTATAGACTCTGTCGTGTGGTTATTAATGTTCACTCTTATGAAGATCTATAATGAAGCAAGCTGAGCAAGGAAAAATACAAAATGTACAAATTGAGAAAAGGGACACCAGGAAGTGGAATAGCTCTTAATCCTTTGTTTCAGGAGATAAGCAGATTAAGAAATGGAATAGCCAGGCAGTGGTGGCACACACCTTTAATCCCAGCACTGGGAGGCAGAGGCAGGCAGATCTTTGTGAGTTTGAGGCCAGCCTGGGCTACAGAGTCAGATCCAGGAAAGGCACAAAGCTACACAGAGAAACCCTGTCTCAAAAAACCAAAAAAAAAAAAAAAAAAGAAAGGAAGGAAGAAAGAAAGAAAGAAAGAAAGAAAGAAAGAAAGAAAGAAAGAAAGAAATAGAATAAAGGGAGTGGTGACCTCAGGGTAATATCCCACCCAGTTAAATTTCCAACTTATGAAAAGAAATTAAATAAAAGCTTAGAGCCAGGTGTGGTGGGGCACACCTTTAATCCCAGCACTGGGAAAGTAGAGGCTGGTGGATCTCTGAGTTTGAGGCCAGCCTGGTTTACAGATCTGGTTTCAGGACAGCCAAGCTTAGGTAGCAAAGGACAGAAAGCTGGTGAAGACATAACTGAACAAGGAGGCCATGTTCCAGCCCCAGTAAGCAGCCGAATTTGGCAGCTTTGACCATGTGGTTCTGGAGCTAAGGATAGAAGAAAGGGGCTATAGAATTTGCTCAAGATTGGGGCTGGAGAGATGGCTCAGAGGGTAAGAGTACTGGCTGTTCTTCCAAAGGTCCTGAGTTCAATTCCCAGCAACGACATGGTGGCTCACAATCATTTATAATGAGATCTGGTGCCCTCTTCTGGAATGCAGGCAGACTACTGTATGCATAATTAATAAAAGTTAGAAAAAAAAAAGAATTTGCCCAAGACTAAGGAAAGCTGCTGAGGCCAGGCCTGTGTCAGGGATGTACCTGAGTAAAGGCCTAGAGAGGCCATTACGTGAAGTTGAAGCCTGGATTGCTTTGGAGACCCCAAGATATTAGAGATGCCAGAGTCATGGGATACCTGCTGAGGAGAGCTGCTAACAGGGAGTGGAACCAGCCCAAGAGAGAGAAGTGTGCTGCAGTCAGCAGAGCTGAAAGGAGTTGGAGATCTGAAGAGCGTTTTGACATCAGACATGGAGGTGCAGAATTAGAAGTTTGCCCAGCTGTTTTTCGGTATTGCTTTCGTCCAGTTTTTTCTTGCTATGCTCCCTTCCGTATGTTCTGAAATGGTAATGTATATCCTGTGCCATATGTTGGAAGTATGTGATCTGTTTATTTTGATTTTATAGGGGACTACAATTAAGAGATTGCATGAATCTCAGAAGAGACTTTGAACTTTGGACTTTTAAACATTGTTGAGACTGTGATAGACTATGGGGACTTTTGAAGTTGGACTGAATGCATTTTTGCATTATGATATGACTACAAGCCTTTGGGGGTTGGGGAGTTGGATGTGGTGGTTTGAAAGAAAATGACCCCAAAAGGAGTGGCACTAGTGGGAAGTCTGGCCTTGATGGAGGAAGTGTGTCAATGTGGAGTAGTGTGGAACAATCTTCTTGTACACTGTAAAGATTTGTCACTCAAATTGGTTTAATAAAAATCTGACTGGCCAGTAGCCAGGCAGGAAGTATAGGCTGGACAACCAAACTAAGGATGCTGGAATGAAGGATGGAATCAGAGGAGATGCCAGCAGAAGCAGAGGAAGCAGGACATGTAGAATATGAGATAACAAGCCATGAGCCACATGAGAGAGTAGATAAGAAATATGGGTTAATTTAAATGTAAGAGTTAGCTAGTAACAAGGCTGACCTATTGTCTGATCATTTACAATTAATATTAAGACTCTGAGTAGTTATTTGGGAGCAGGCAGTTGGGACAGGAAAACTCCACCTACAGTGAAGGTGAGCTTTGAGGTCTCCTAAGCTCAAGGTACTGCCCAGTGAGACAGTCCACTTCCTGTTGCCTTCTGATTAAGATGTAGCCAGCACCATGTCTGCCTACATACCATCATGCTCCCCACCATGATAATGGACTAACTCTCTGAAACT
This sequence comes from Peromyscus nudipes, assembly GCA_902168325.1. Classification (NCBI taxonomy): domain Eukaryota; kingdom Metazoa; phylum Chordata; class Mammalia; order Rodentia; family Cricetidae; genus Peromyscus; species Peromyscus nudipes. The sequence goes on from CABHPH010138907.1 coordinate 30,292, forward strand.
GTACACTACCACCTCATTAAATGTTTTCCTTAGTAAGAGTTGCCGTGGTCATGGTGACTCTTCACAGCAATAGAAACCCTAACTAAGACAGCCTCCATAGGATCATATGTTTGAATAATTGGTCCCCAGTTATTAGATTTGGGAAGAATTAGGAGGTATGGTCTTGTTGGAGGAGGTATGTCATTGGGGGTGGGCTTTGAGATCTCAAAAGACTCCTGTGATCCTCAGTGCTCTTTCTCTGCCTTGTGTTTTCAGATCAAGATGTAAGCTCCTCATTCCTCCATCATGGACTCTAACCCTCTGGAACAGAAAAGTCTGTCAGATATTCTGAGCCTGTAGGCTGAAAATGAATTCCCCAACATTGCAGAGGAACCTTGGGTGACTGTCCAGGCAGCCGCTGTCTCTGTCATTTCTATAGTTTTTGAAGTTGCTTGTTCTCTCCACTTCCTATTTACTCAGGTAATATTTTATCCTCAGGTCTCTGATGGGATTGAAGACTAGATAGTTATAGTTTTACAATTTTTCTTGACAATTCAGAAAAGAAACTCACAAAAGAGATATAAAGTTTATAAAGGTTGAGAGACATAAAAGGTTAAGTTGTTTATCTAAGAAAATATTTTAGGATCTAAAAAGATATTTTTAGGATGTTAACACAAATTATGATAGAAAGTGATTTAGGTACAAAACTTTGGACTCATCAAGATAGGATAGATAATGGAATACTTACTCCAAAGTTGTCAAATGCAGGTGAACTGGACATTGTGAATGCAATTCTTTCTCTATATAGTTTTACTGTGTTAGAGTTAAAAACCTTTCCTTTTTATTTAGACAAAAGGGGGGATGTGAACCCTGAGTTTGCATTTGCATTAATTAAATAAGATCAACCTTGGATCAGGAGGTACAGCCAGCGAATGGTTGACAGGAAGTAATCATAGAGAGTCAGAGAGCATCTGGAAGGCAGAGAGACACACAGGAAGTAGTAGGGAGGGACTTTGTGGTGGTCTTTTTTGGTTTGGTGGAGTGGAAGGAAGCTCTCTTTTGGAGATGCCAGTGAAGAGGAAAGGTCAGCTAGTTGTTCCTCAACCTCTGAGCTAGCAGGTTTTCACCCCAGCCTCTAACTCCTGAATCTTATTGATAAATAGAACAATAGAGATTTAGTTAAAACTATATTTGGTGGCGGGGGAAGGAGGCAGATCTAGTAAGATATAAAAGTCCCACAGGGCCCCACTACTGGAGAAGTGGGCCAGTTACCGCGGAGCCACAGTTATTGACAGAAACAGCAGTAGATTCAGGTGCAGCCGCTGTGCCAGAGACAAAACAACAGCAAGGACTCTGCTAACAGAGATGAAAGGAGAGAGGAATAAATGGAGCAGTGCCCTCAGTGAAAGACCCCATCCAGCCAAGCTTCTGACTCCTGACCTCAGGCAAGGCCTGAGGGATTTTTCTGCTCCTAAAAAGTAACCCCAAATCAAAGCTGGTATCAACATGATTCAAGGGTGCCAGAGTTCAGCCCGAGTTGATAGTAAAAACTGGAAATGTCATCCATGTGGTTCTGACTTTAGAAATATAAAGGATCGTAAAGGGGTTGTGTGGAATCTTCCTCTGTGGTTAAGGAAAGCCTCTGAGGCCAGGCGTGTGGCAGGGGAGTCCCTGCATGGAGACACTGAGAAGCTGTGTGTGAAGCTGTGAAAGTGAAGCTTGAATTTCACTGCAGCCCGCAAGATGGTAGAGGTGCCAGAGCTGTGGGATGTCTACAAGGGAGAGCAGGAAACAGGAACTAGAATTAGCCCAAGCAGGAATATGTGCTGCAGTCAGCAAAACTGGAGAGCAGAGCCATCTAAACCCCTTGACACCAGACATGGAGCTGCAGGACTTGAAGTTTGCTCTGATGGGTTTTAGTATCCCCCACCCGCCACAAGGTCTGATTGTTTACTTGTTACTTTTTTTCTTTTCCTTTTCTTCCTTTCTTCTTCCTTCCTTTTAATTTTTTTTTTTATAAAGGGTCTCACTATATATATCCTGGAACTCAATGTAGACCTGGCTGGCCTAGACCAGGCTGGCTTCAAACCTGAAGAGATCCACCTGCCTCTGCCTTCTAGGTGCTGGGATTAAAGGGGTGAGCCACTATGCCCCAGCCTCTTGTTACTCGGCAAGACTTATTTTTGACTGGACTCAGAAGCAGAAGCTCTCAACAAGGACAGCCTACATCTCTTGGCAATCTGTTCCTGGTATTTTTCTTTGGCTCCATCCTCTAAGCCTGTAGCCTCCTCATTTTTCTTAGTGTGTTGTTTCTTCTGAGCAATACATCTAAAGCTATTGCAGGACATTAGAGTTACAAGACACTGAATATTGGGGTGTGTTGGTCCTGGGCTTTTTCTTTCAGGGCTTTCTGACAGGATATTGGTTGACACGTTATCTTCTTTAGAGATTATAAACCTGTCATTCTGCCAGCTCTTTTGGGCCCCAACCAACAAGGCTCAGTGGCATGGCAGTCCAGGAATATCCTCTCTCTCTCTTTTACAATAACCAAGTTGAGAATACTTAGATTGGCATCCACAATTCAACCTGAATGTTACAGGTAGTCCACCAGAAATGGGCACTAAGCCACAGTTTCTAACCAATAGAAGGTCTTCTTGTCAGCTAGTGTTAATCCCAAAGATGGGAGGAGAAAGACTACTAACCCAAATCATCATGGCCAAATTAATTAAAGCAAACAATTAAAACAAGCTTTTGCTTTTGTTTTTGTTTTTTGTTTGTTTTGTTTTGTTTTGTTTTTCGAGACAGGGTTTCTCTGTGTAGCTTTGGAGCCTGTCCTGGAACTTGTTTTGTAGACCAGGCTGGCCTCAAACTCACAGAGATCCGCCTGCCTCTGCCTCCCAAGTGCTGGGACTAAAGGCTACTACTGGCCGGCATTTTTTTGCTTTGTTTTGTTTTTCAAGATAGGTTTTCTCTGTGTATCCCTGGTTGTCCTGTGACTCACTCTGTACACCAGGCTGGCCTCAAACTCAAGAGAGATCTGCCTTCCTCTGCCTTCTGAGTGCTGAGACTAAAGACTTGTGCCACCACCGGCAGGCTTACAGCAAGCTTTTTAAATAGTGTACACAGGCTGCCTCCCACCTTAGGTGGGGTTCGAGAGGTTAGCATTGGACGTGAGGAAGACAAACTTTTTATAGCTCAGGAGTGGGGAGTTCCCACATAGAGAAGCTGGCAAGCAGAATAGGTAGGGTTACAGGAGCAGAACATGACCACAACAAGTTAGTGCTAATGACCGCCTGAAACAAGGACATGGTTGCAAGGTGGGCATAACAAGGTAGTCATAACAACCGGTAGTCATAACAATGGGTAGTCATAACAACCTTTTGAAACAAAGGTAGGGTTGCAAGATGGTTATAAAAACCTTTTGAAACAAAGACCATTTCCTGGAACAGGCAATATAGAACCTATAAGCAGTAGTTAAAGTCACAGGTGTGTAGCATGACTCTTAAAAAGTTCTTATTAATAAAATCAAACCCGGAGCCAGGTATTGGGGTGAACACTGGAAGGTCAGAGAGACAGAATAAGCCACAGCTATCTCACTTCACCAGATCCTCAGTTGGTCTTGTTTCCTCAGACTGGATGCCCTGAGCCCTCATCCAGAATGGGTCTCAGCTGAACTGCTGCTAGAAGCCTGAAAGTTTAACCAGCCACATGCTTCTCCAGGCCAAAGGCCTCTCCAGGCCAAAGGCCTGCTCAGGCCAAATGCCTCTAGTTTCTGGTCCTCACGCCTTATATACCTTTCTGCTTTCTACCACCACTCCCTGGGATTAAAGGCGTGCTTTCTGGGATTAAAGGTGTGGGTCACCACGCTTGGGTGTATCCTTGAACACATGAATTTCTGCCTCTGGAATGTTAGGATTAAAGGCGTATGCTACCACTGCCTAACCTCTGTTTCATATTGTGGCTATTCCGTCTCTGACCCCAGATAAGTTTATTAAGGTACACAATATTTTGGGGAACACAATACCACCACACAGGTGGGGAATAGTACAATCCTTGAGAAACAGGTTTAAGCATAAACAGAAATGAACCTAGTTTGCCTTCACTATAACATGGCTTTTAAGCCTGAAATAGAGGCAGGCTGGTTCATCATGGGCTGTGACTATACTCAGGTACTTGGGACCCAAGTGTAGCCTTGAGTATTTAGGATAGGGGTTTTTTAAAGGCAAAAACTACATCCAGTTGCAGGGGGAGGTTTTCAGCAAGCAAGCAGTTTAACAGAAACTAAGATAAATTAGCTGGGGGCATCTTGACCTCAGGTTCCTAAAATAGAGTTGGGTGATTTTTCACGGAATTCTCCATTAAGGAGATCAAATTTTAGTTAAACCTGAAATGACCTCAGCAAGAATAGAAGATGGAGAAACCTCTGCAGGGTCTTGCCCTGTCTTGTGAACAGACTCACACTTCCCCTCTCCAGTTCTCCTTCGTTTAGAACAATTCCACCCCTTACTCAACAGCAGGCACTCTCTGTTGTGGGTCAAGACACCTTGCTTCACAGGAAAACCTTGTTCTTCCCATCACTGATTGGGATTGGAACCACATAACCCTTCCATTCTTCACCCAGAGCATTAGCAGCTACATCTGTGGCCATGAGCTTCTCACAGAAGAATATAGAGCTTGCAAGCATGCATTCATTGTCCCCTTCAGTGAGTTCCTGACAGCAGGTGGCTGGGAAGGAGATATTCAGCTTCATCCGACACAGCCTACTGCAGGAGGTGCCACGTGGGGTGGGGGAATGACACACAACTGAACTTGGACTCCTAATTAAACAGTGTTAAGACCATAAGGGATGTTTGAACTTGGATTAAATGCATTTTGCATTGTGATATGGCCACAAGCCTATGGGAGCCAGGGAGTGAAATGTTATTTGAATGACAATGCCCCGCATGGACTCATATGTTTGAATACTTGGTCCCCAGTTGGTGGAACAGGGTTGGATTAGGTATGGCCTTGCTGGACGGAGGTGGGGTGTGTCACTGGGGGTGGGCTTCAAGCTTTCAAAAGACTCAGTGTCATTCCGTTAGGTCTCTCTGCCTCCTACTTTTGGATGAGGATGTAGATCGCAGCTACTGCTCCCCACCATGATTGCCATGGACTCTAACCCTCTGCAATCATGAGCTACAAACCAAGTGTTTTCTAAGTTGCCTTGGTCACAGTGTCTGTCTATGGCAATAGAAAAGTAACTAAGACAGATACATATGGAGCTAAACTTTGTCTAAGCATACAACTTGTTCTGATACTTATGTATTTAAAGATACTTAGGGATTAATGAAGGCTGGCTCGGTGCATCAGAGCACTTGCTATATACAGGTTGTATATGCCTGTAACTGAACCTTTGGGGGTGAAGACAGGAGGATCTCAAGAGCTCACTGGCCAGCCAGCCTAGAGAAAATGGGGAGTTTCTGCCTCAATGAGAGTCCTCAAGGCTATAAGGTGGAGAGAGACAAAGGAAGACATCCAATGTCCTGCTCTGTTGTCTGCATGTACATGCGTGCGCGCGCACACACACACACACACACACACACACACATACATGAAGACTTCAGACAATTAGGCAATATGAGATACCCAAGTTAATTATATAAGATGTTGGACAGTGCACTGAGAAAAATAACAAAGCCAGTTTCAGGCAGGCTGTGGCTAGCTCCCAAGGAGAGAAGCACCTCGTTGAGGAGCAGGCAACCTTCCCTTTCCCTTAGAGTAAGCCTCTCAACTTTCTGAGTAGTCACCCCTTTATGCACCCAACTGTAACAGACTGCATTGTGGGTAAGGACTCCAGGGGAGCTGTCCTAGGAGGCCAACAGCCCAGGCAACCCTGCACTGCCCTCTCTCAGGAGGGTACAATCTCTTTTTTTTCTTGACTGCTAAATATAAATGCTCAACTGTTTGTTCTACCTGTGCCCATGTGAATCCTCCTCCCTCTGGAGCCCAGCTCTGAGATGGCTGCTGTGGCTGGGAGACTGCTGCCTTGGTCGGAATCTGTGACAGTTAGGAGGGTTCTCTTCTTGGTGCAGAACAGAGAACTTATTTCATGAAACCATTTGAACCTCCTAGAATATTTTAGTGTACATTACCTACAGACAACATCACTCCTGCACAACCACAGATGCTCACCCAGACAAGACATTAACAACAATGTAGCTTTACCATCTAATCAACGTCAGCTTCCGTTTTGCTGGGATACATGATCTAGCAGGGCAGAGAGGCACTGAAGGGCATCATAGGCTGCTGGCTCAGCAGCTTATCAGGAAAACTGGGAGGGGCAGGGTTGGGGTACGTGGTGGTGATGGGGCACACTCAAGACCTCACCTTGCTCCTGCAGGTGTGCCTCTCACCTTTCTCTCTCCTTGTCGGGACAATGACCTTTGAGGACAAGAACAGCATATGAGTCAGTGCTGTTCCTTAGGCCCCGGCCCAGTGAACTGGTAAATGAAGTCCACTGATGAACTGTCAAGGGACCACCAGGGCTGTGGGAGTTGTCACATGAGGAGGCATCTCTGAGCTTACTTTTCACAGCTTTATAACAAAAGTCAATCAGTCAGAAAAGACGGGATTGACATACCCAGCCCCTCCTCTCTGTGGACTGAATCAGGGCCTTGAGCTTGCTAGGCAGGTATCTAGCCACTGGACTCTATCTGCAGCCCCTGGCAGACCAGTTTTACAGAAGGGAAGGATAAGCTTCTAGCATGAACACTTAGGAAATGTCCAATCAGATGGACGGCCTTTTCCTTAGCACCCAGATGTCCTAAGAACAAGCCTTGCTGCTGTCCCAAGTCACACCACACTGAAGTGGAGGGCCCTAACCCCTACACTCCGTCATGATTAAGCGGCCTATTCTGAGAGGCAGCCTGGGTGGAGAAAGTCACCTCAAATTTCCCCTCTGATACCTCAGCCCTGGTCTGCGTAAGTAGGAAGACAGCCCTACAGACTCACTGAACGCATCCATGCCAAGCCTAACATTTCTTTGCTGGGTGGTGGTGACACACGCCTTTAATCCTAGCAAAACAAAACAAAAACAATCCCCCCCAAACCCCCAAAAAGCAAAACCCATTTCTTTTCTTGGAGTTCATGTCAAATAAGCTGGGTAGGCAATTGTGATTACTTAAGGCTATCGGAGACCATCATGTTACTGTTGTGAACTTGACGGGATCTACAGTCACCTAAGAGATAAATCTCTGGTATTTCTTAGAAGGGAATTTTTTTTTTTTAAAGATTTATTTATTACGTATACAGTGTTCTGCCTGCATGCCAGAAGAGGGCACCAGATCTCATTACAGATGGTTGGGAGCCACCATGTGGTTGCTGGGAATTGAACTCAGGACCTCTGGAAGAACAGCCAGTGCTCTTAACTGCTGAGCCATCTCTCCAGCCCAGAAGGGAATTTCTTAAAATAAATAAAATTATGTGTATATGTGTGTGTGTGTGTGTGAGACCTGTGTTTAGGATCTGGACTCATAGGCAGTTTTGAGCTGACTAACATGGGTGCTGGGAACAGAGCTCAGGTCCCCTGCAAGAGCTCTTCACATCTCTCCAGCTTCTGTGGGCAGTTTCTAGACCAGGCTATCTGAGGTGGGAAGACACACTCTAAATGTGGAGAAAAGGAGCTGAGCACAATAGTAGGCACATTTTCCTAAATTATTATCACCAGAGTAAGCTACAGTGAAACAGTTTATCATTGCACCAGTGAAACAATTTATCATTGGAAATTCAGCTGACAGCCAGGTGGTGGTGGTGCGTGCCCATAAGCCCAGCACTAGAGAGGCAGCACAGGAGGACTGTCCACAAGACCAAGGCCAGCCTCAGCTAGGCCCTATCTTAATAAAACAACACAACGGCTTCCCTGGCATGGTGCTACACCAGAACAAAACCCAGACTTCTCCAGGGATCGAGGGTCACCAACCTAGGGGAGGAGGAGGAGGAGGAGGAGGAGGAGGAGGAGGAGGAGCACAGGGGAAGAGGAGGGGTTGAAAATGAAAAGAGGGCCTTCTACAAAGTGTTGGTGTAGGTTTAGTATAGAGCATCCAGAAAGAACTAGATGTGTGTGTGGGGGTCTGTGCATGTGTGTACAGAAGAATTAGAAAAAAACATCTTTACAGTGGAGAAGAATCCAAGAAGAGGTTCTTTCTGGGCCCAACAACATGAAGTGAAGGTGTTCATTTTGACTGAGGAATTCTGACTAAATGCAGTGGTTTTTCCAGCCACATAGCATTCCAAGCAATAGCTCACTAAAAATCAACAAGGCAGCTGGGCAGTGGTGGCACACACCTTTAATCCCAGCACTTGGGAGGCAGAGGAAGGCTATCACTATGTAGCCCAGCCTGGCCTCAAAGTCATTGAGATCTGCCTACCCCTGCCTCCTGAGTGCTGGGATTAAGGCGTGCACCACATCTAGCTTTTTAAAAGCATGGTCTGTGTGTCTGTGCATCACAACACATGCATGCAGGTCAGGCCAGAGGACAACGTATGGGAATCTTCCTCCTGCTGTTTGGGTCTGGGGATTAAACTCAAGTCTTTAAAATTCATGGCTAGTGCCTTGCCCCACTAAGCAATCTCACCCACTTCAGAACTAGTCCTTTTTTTTTTTTTTTTGAGACAGAGTCTCTGTATGTACCCATCTGTCCTGAAACTCACTATGCAGACCATGTTGCTGGCCTACAACTCAGAGATCTGCCTGCCTCTGCCTTCCCAAGCGCTGGGATCAAAGGTGAGCACTACCATAGTCTCAATGAATCACAATGGGAAAGGAAACTGAATTGGGGAACAGCCTCCAGACCTGCCCATCACTCCAGGTTCAAGGCCTCCTACGAGGGAGGTGAAATTCTTTCACAGCCTGGGCCCACTTTGCAAGCATCTCCTACTGGCATTGGCATCTATTCTGTATGCTCAAGCCCAGTGCAGAGCTAGCCAGAGGGAACTTAGCAAAATGTCTACTAGACCTCAAGACAGCAACAGCACATGGGAGTGAACAGCTTGTAGACTGGCCTAAGTGCCTTGTGCGAACTGTGCTGAGGGACCCATGGCTTCTTACTGAGGGCCAGCCAAGTTACTCAAGTGGTGCTGGCGAGTATGGTCAGGCCGAGAGAGGCAAGAAGTCTAGGACTCTAGTGAAGGCTGGAGCCCAAGGTCCTTCACTGACTAGGCCCTGGTCAGCTCAAAGGCCGATGTCGGCAGAACAGCTCCAGGATAAGCAGCTCCAGAGACTACTTCCAGCCGGTGTCAGCCAGGGCAGCAGGTGGCTGTTGCGATGGAGTACGCTCCAGTGTGGGGCTCCTTCCCTCTTGTGTTTTCTGAAACAGGGTTGGCTGCCACCGCCACCTTCCCAGGCCTCTGGGTCACTACCTTCTCGTCACTGCCGTCTCATCTCAGTTCTTGCAGTGTGGGTAGGCTTGCCTCCCCGTACATCGGGGCTCTTCACAGTTCACGGAACTGTAGTCAGCACCTAGTGTCTTCCCATAGGCTCCAGCACACTGTCAAGATAGCCTGGGTGCCTGCAGCCTTTCTTTAAGCCCAGACGGGTCCATGATTAGTTACTGAAGTGTCTTTCTTTTCCAGTCCTTCCAGGCAGTGTGGGCACCCAGCAAACCCTTTCTGAATGCTTTCATACCGTGTGGCAGCCAGTCCCTTCAGAGTGGCACAAAAACCCGGCCGTCAGGTAGTTTGCTTTACCCTGGTTCCACTGGGGCTCCTTCCACTGATAGCAGCAAGGGCTGAGCCTTTCCTCACACCACCTTCAGTTCCAGTGTTCTTGGTGATCAACGTTCTCCCAGGGACCCTGAGCACTTGCATGACTCCTGGGGGCTTACAAACTAAGAGGGGTTCAGGGCTGAGCCTGGAAGCCAGACAGGCATGGGCCTACGGTTCCCCAGTACTTATCTGTGGGGTTCAAGATGGAAGAGAATTGTCTGGAAAAGCTCCCATCACTGCTGGGGTACACACAGCCAAGCACAGGGATGTGTACAGGGACTACTTGTGACCCGAGGGAGGGAAGCTGAGGGGTGGACGGGCCTCATCAGTCCATCAGCTCCAGTTCTGTGGTCACTAGAGCCTTCTGGATCTGGGATGTCTCGCAAAGGCTCATGTGCTGAAGGTCTGCCCCAATGCCTAACGCTCAGAACTGTGGCTTTCAGGGTCCTATGCACTCTTGGGAGGGAGTGGGTCCTTGGGGCATACTCCAGCAAGTGTGAGATGGCTACCCTGAGCTACTGTATCAGCACATGCCCCACTACAGGTACCACAGCCAAGTGCCCATGGGCTGAATAAACCTTTCCTTGTTTTAGGGTGTTTAGTAAAGAACTCTGTCACAATACAAGGCTAGCTCACACATTCTCCCTTACCCCACAGGTTCTCTTTCCAAACTACCTAGACTACAACATTCAGCACAACTCGGTCAAGATTCTTGGGTTGAGACTCATGACTACAATTTCTAGTAGGCTAAGACAAGTTCCCCTGTTGACTCCATTGTAATGTCTTCTACCTACTGCTTAACTATAGCATTCAAGTCCTTGAGAACTGACGTAAAAGCCAGACTCCTGCTGAACACCTCTCTTCCCTCTTATGAAGAGACGGGTCTCCCAGGTCAGGCTGGTCTCTTGAATCGATCCAAGTGGTCCTCCAGCTCCAGGCCCCAGGGTGGGAGTACATGTACAGGCCACCGCACGCCTTCCTCTTTAAAGTCTGCTTTATTTGAAAAGAAGGAGTGTCCTGTTCCTTTCACTTGGACAATCCCCTGCTTCCCAGGCTGCTTTTACATGGTTAGAGGAAACAACCAGAGCATTAAATCGCTAATGCAATCTGGGAACAACAATAGTTTCTCTTGAGTCCTAAGGTCCGGATTAGAGAACTGGAGGCTGGGCAGAGCCCCTGGAGAAAGCAGTTGGTGAGTCATGCACGAGGCCCGATTCCAGAAACAGTGCAAACACCCAAGCAGCAGGGGTTGAGAGAGCAGAGCCCAAGATGCTTTCAGCTGAGGCTAAGTCTAGGCTAGGGTATGAGCACTTAGTAATCCCACAACACTGCTTTCCGTTCCTCCAGCTCAAGCCTACCCAAGGGGCAGACGACGACGACATCTCCCAACGAGAGGAAGGCTGGCACTGCTGTTGCTGTCTGTGTGACTGACATTTACATCACAGGAAAACACCAGTCAGAGAGCCCAGAACCACAGCAGAAAACCATGGCAAGCCCTGCCCACAAAGGAGCAGAGATGAGGCAAGAGAGACACAGGAGGATATTTAATTTACATAGCAGCCACGTGGGGCCCTGTCAAGCTGGGCAGTAGGATACTTGTAACCCCAGATGGCACCCCTTTTCCTTTTCCATCAGGACTGTCTTCACAGGCCCTTGGATAGGTCTCCCCACACTGTGTAGAGGATGCTCCAGTTGAAAGGAAAAGAGACATTTGGGAAATAAGGCTGTCCCCAAGTAGGGAAGTCCTAAGTCTGGAGTTGGTTGCCTACACGGTAGCTCAGGGGTCTTTCAAGACCAGTCCATGTCCTAGGCACAGTCCTTAACCAGCCGGGGGCTCTAGAGGAAGCCTTCCCGGCGGAACTGTTCTTGGAGGAGGGCACGGTACTGGTCAAATCCTCCCTCAACCCGGGTCACACTGCCTTTCTCACACACCCACAGCTCCTGGCACACCAGTCGGATGAAGCGCTCATCATGGGAAACCAGAATTACGCCACCCTGCAAGACAGAAGAGAAGTGTTCAAGGGAATAGATAGTGAGGGTGCTGAGACCTAGGGAAGAAGAGGCAGGCCAGAGCACGCTCACCCTGAAGTTGTTGAGAGCATGGCCCAAAGCCTCAATTGTCTCCATGTCCAGGTGGTTTGTGGGCTCATCCAGAATGTAGAAGTTGGGGCTAGAAGGAAGAACACAGAAGTTACAGGACGGGAGAAAATGGATTCTTATGACACAAAGATTTGAGAATCATTTTGTAGTGGGCAAGAAGGGGGAATGAGAAGTAAGAACCCAAGAAAATAAGCCTCACCAAGGCATGGTCATCTGAGCAAAGGCTACCCGGCTCTTCTGGCCCCCAGACAAGCTCGCAACAGGGCGCATGGCCAGTTCTCCAGAGATGCCGTACCGACCCAACTGGTGTCGATATTCCTCTTCAGGTCGCCCTGGAAAAGGCCCCACATCAGATGGGCTCTTGGCCCCACGCCTTTACCACTCCCGAAGTTCTCCTTCTCAGTGCCCATGTTCTCATACCTAGACGTAGGCAAGCTGCTTATACTGGCCCACAGCAGGCCTAGGTAACACGGTCAGCCTAAACACCCGGTGCTGCAAGCCCTATCCTAACATACCAGGGAACTTTCGAGCCAGGAGCTCCACAGCGCTGACATTCAGGTCTAACTGCTCCACGTGGTGCTGGCTGAAATAGCCTATCTTCAGATTCCTGGAAGCAAAATGAAAACAGAAGGCACCGCTGTGCAGTGGTAAAGGTAGCTGAATGTGTATTGAGAGTGCATGCAGTTCATGGTGCGTTGGGGGGGCGGGGGCCCCTTACCTGTGGGCATGCCTGATACCTCGGACAGGAGCCAGGTCCCCCATGAGCAGCTTTAGCATAGTAGACTTCCCAGCCCCGTTCTCCCCAACCTGTAAGAAGCACAGGCATGTTCAGTGAGTGTGCATGTGCGGGGCACAGAAGGGAAGGAGTAAGAGGCCTGGGTAGTCCCAGCCTTAGACCAAGAACTCTGAGGAAGTAGCACATGCAAAGCTACAAAGGGAACTGATACTTGAGTACTTGCCAAGGAGCGAGGGTTACTCCTCCCAGTAACCAGGAGTGGTGTGTCCCCATGTATGGGTACATCTGGGTACAAATGTGTGCATGTGGAGGCCCACGGTAGCATCAGATGTCTTCCTCAATCTTTTCTAGAACCCACAGTTGCACTAGCTGGCTAGCCATCTTGCTCTGGTGATTCCGTCTCTGCCCCTTGCACACAGGGATTATGAGGGCTGCCGTGAGCACTCAACCGTAAAGTGAGTTGAGTTCTGGGGACTGAACTCTGGCCTTCACATTTGGGCAGACAGCACTTTCTACTTGCTGGGCTATTTCCCTAGCCTTTACTTCCCTTCTGAGAAAAAGGAAACTTCCTACACCAAGCTATAGAACAGCATACTCTAAACCCTGACCTGTAGCCTATGTTCTTACTTTAGTGTCCCATGACTGACATAATCCAGAACCAAGAACAGTAAGGTAAATGACTGTTCTACATATTCAAAAATGCCACCTCTGCGGTACTCTGTGAGACTACAGAGGACGGACACCGCAGTGTAAGCTTAATGTCCAGGCCCCACCCATTTCTCTCTGTACTCTTCCTTCTGTTGTCCCAGTCCTCCCGGGACACAGAACAGAAGAGCAACCATACCACGCAGATTCGAGACTCAAGGTCAGCAGAGACGGACAGGCGACTGAAGATGATGTGTTCAGGGTCATAGTAGAAATCCACCTCGTCTAGCTGGAGAATTGGTGGTGAGAACTTCTCAAACCCATCCGGGAACCTGCAGGAGGTGCAAGTGTGGAGTGTGGAGGCAGCCAGAAACAGGGGTTCCCCATCAGCTCCCCGGCTTAGCACTCACTTCATCACCACCTCCGATTCCTTGTCCACCGGCTTCAGCTCAGGTCTGGGAGGAGAGATGGGAAAGGATTATTTCACAAGACACGCAAGAGGAAAGGAGAACAGCGGGGTGGGGAGGTGGAAGCAGGGAAGGGAGACAGGAAGATGAGGGGAGGTCAACAAACACCAACAATGTATGGAACAGCCACACGGAGACCTGATACTTTATAAGCTAATTAAGAACCAAAAAAGTTTAAACAGAAGTATCCTGTGTGTGGCTACAGCTGCTCCAAGAAGCCACAGGTTATTAAGAAAGTCCCTGGGCCAGGGCTGGTATTCCTCCCTACAAGCAGCTGTCAGGAAGGCCTTTGAAGACCCAAAACAATACAGGCAAAAGTTAGCTGCTCACCAGAACAAGGTGGTCAGGATGCGCGCACACGCGCACACACACACACACACACACACACACACACACACACACACACACACACACACACACGG
>CABHPH010138908.1:0-26269 GCA_902168325.1 Peromyscus nudipes
TGGTTGTAAGCCACCCTGTGGTTGCTGGGAATTGAACTCAGAACTTCTGAGAGAGCAGGCAGTGCTCTTAACTTCTGAGCCATCTCTCCATCTCCTAAAATTTATTTGTATTTATATGCATTGGTGTTTTGCCTGCATGTATGTCTGTGTGAGAGTTTTGGATCCCCTGGAATTGGAGTTACAGACAGTTGTGAGCTGCCATGTGGGTGCTGGGAATTGAACCCAGGTTCTCTGGAAGAGCAGGCAACACTTTTAACCACTGAGCCATTTCTCCAGCCTTCACATTGGAATTTTCAGTATTAATTATATATAATAGAATTAATTTCTAAAACATTAACCGTAATAATTTAAAAATATTCTTATGCTTGATTGAATTTGTAGCTTAATATTATCCAAGGATATTGATGCTAACCTTGATGGGGCTGAAGAGATGGTTCAGTGGGGAAGAGTGAAGACCTAAGTTCGAATCTCTAGCACCCATGGAAGAAGCATGGCAGTGTATGCCTGTAATTCCGGTTTTGTGGGGTTTACGCAGGCAGATCCCCAGAGCTTGTTGGCTAGCCAACCTGCCTAGCTAAAATGGTGAGCTTCTGGGTCAGTGAGAGGCATTAAGATGTAGAGCAGTGGACCACATTCATCCTGCCAAACATAGGCATGTGTACACATACACTCCTGTGCATGCACTACATACACATAGACACACAGGAATTTTAAAAGGTTCACTATAGATATATTATCAGACAAATTTTAACAGCTTTGACCATTACACCTGCTTGTTACTTTGATATAGGTATTGAGTTTTCTCCTTCCAGAATTGTAGAGAATTGACTATACTACTTAAAATACTTTAAGAAGAGGTTTTTATCCTTTGATCCTAAGTAGTTTATTCAGAGAATCAACTACACCTCAAACAGCAGTTCTGTAGGTATCAGCGTTTACATTTTTAATATTGTAGTACCCAGGGTGTGAGGAATTTGTTATCTGCTGGGTGTCACACTTCCCTGTGCCAACATGAAGTACCTAGTTATGCCCTTATTTTATTGCATTTAATTTCCTTTTGCTACTATTTTACTAATGCATCTTAACTGTTAGTAATTAATAAGATAAATGTTAGCTAGTCCTGTGCACAGTTACCATTTTTAACTTTTCTTCATTTAAGGCCCACAGAGCTTTGTTTACTTGTCCAAGATGTTGACATTGTACAGCATAAAGGAAACATAAGAGTCTGCATTTAACTCCACAGTGAAGTGGATACGCTTTGTGAAAGTTGCTTTTCATAGTTACAGGGTTAGTTGTAGGTTTAGAGTTAATGATGAGTGAAGGTGGCCAAAGGTAGTTAGAGTTTTTAGTGTTTCTGACTGACTGACTTTTAGTAAGTTGTGGACAACTAAAATTAAAGAGTAGTTGTGTTATCAGCTAAGAAGGATCTGTCAGTTCACAGTAGTAATGGATGTATTTAATTCCTCAGAGATGAGGCTTAAATATGCAGGGCTTAAATACACTCTTTTGCTTTCTTCAAGTAGACTGTATATTGCTGCAATAACTTTTTCTTCATTTACTAAATTGATTTTTAATGTTAAAATATATGTTTATGCTTTAATATTTGTTGAAACATGGTTTTTGATGGTGAGTTTCTGTGACTGCATATTCTGCAGAAGTGAATCAACAAATGAATTAATGAACTGTTTTCTAACTCCTTCTGAAGGTGAGGGTGGTGAGATCTTCTCCACCAAGTCCTCAGTTCAAAGCCACATTTCAGGAGTCTTACCAGGTCTATAAGCGTTACCAGATGGTTATTCACAAGGATCCACCCGATAAACCAACTGTGAGCCAGGTCAGCAGGCCAAGTATGAGATCTTGGTTTAATTGTACTATATTTTTGTTTATATCCAATTTGTAGCATATCTGCACAAAGATAAGATTGAGTGAGTGGACAGTCTGTAAATGTGAAATTACTATTGTCATGTTAAGTGCCAATTATACATAATTTCAAAGTGGAAAGCCACATGCAGAGTTGCCTTTATTCAAAGCTGCTGTGTATGGATACATTTATCTATAAATCAGTGGTGGAGCTTCGAGTTAATACCCATGAGAAGAAGGTGTACTTGGCCTGGTGTGTTGCTATGCTTCATCCATGTTAGAACATTCTAGAAAGAGTTCATAGCAGCTCAGTTATTCCTTATTATCAGAATACCCATACATAACAGAGATGTGTAGGAAAAGGTCTTTAATAGACATCCTCGTCCACTTACAATTTTATATAGCAGGTGATTTAAAAAGTATGGGGGTGAGAAAATCCTAAAATACTTAATTTAGTAGAGGTGGCAGAAGTACTGCCCAAGACCAGTTAGTAACAGTAGTGACTACTGTATTTGACAGCACAGCTGGCTGATAGAGAAACATCAAAGCAGAAGCAAATTGGCTCTTGGGAGTTTAAGGTTTTCATGAATGTTGGTAGAAGGTTGACACTCAGGCCTAGTGCCACTTAGCTCCATTCCTGCTGTTTTATGACAAATCCTGGCTGAACTTTGGAAGTGGTTTGTGGAGATCTTCCTCTAGCCTCACCTTCAGAAGCGTGTCAACAGGTAGAGTTGGTTCAATAGCATTGGCTCATATTTTCCTTGCTCTGAAGGTGAGGCTAGTACCTGCCTCCTTTGAGGACCCAGAGTTCAAGTCATCCTTCAACCAGTCCTTTTCTTTATATGCCAAGTATCAAGTGGCCATACACCAGGATTCACCTATTGAAT
Source organism: Peromyscus nudipes (assembly GCA_902168325.1). Taxonomy (NCBI): domain Eukaryota; kingdom Metazoa; phylum Chordata; class Mammalia; order Rodentia; family Cricetidae; genus Peromyscus; species Peromyscus nudipes. The sequence goes on from CABHPH010138908.1 coordinate 2,748, forward strand.
GTGGAAAGACTGAGGTACTGTCTCTTAAACATTTTTCCCTGCATTGACATGATTGTAAAGAAACACAGTATATCTTAGCTGTTAAGTAGCGCTGATGACTATGAGTGTTTGTTACTGATCTTTTGTGGGAAGGATTCAGACCTAGCATTTTAAGTCCTTCAATGAAAAATAATTGTAAATTCAAGAGGTTTTCTTACATAGCTTTCTCACCAGAAACCTGAATACAGCATTGTTAAGGGTTTGTCCTCCAGGCTAAGTCCGCAGACATTTACTGCCTATATCATGAAGTGAAAGAACCAAACCTTCAGCTGGAAGTTTCTCTGGTCCCTGCGGTTGGGTTGAATCTCTGCCACCCGCCTCCCTCAGCTGCTTGGTCTCAAGTAAAGACACAGAGGCTTATATTATTTATAAACTATATGACCTAATGGCTCAGGCTTCTCACTAGCTAGCTCTTACAACTTAACTCAGCCCATTTCTATTAATCTATGCATTGCCATGTGGCTCCGTGGCTTACCGGTGCTTTCACATCTTGCTTCTCCTGGCAGCAGCTTGCAGTGTCTGCCCCACTCTCCTTTTCTTCTCCTCTCTCCAGTTCAAATGTACTACCTCACCCTATTCTGCCTCACCATTGGCCAAACAGCTTTATTTATCAACCAATCAGAGCAACACATATTCACAGAGTCTAGAAAGATAGCCCACAGCACAAACGTGTTGAGATTAGTGTATAGAGCGTCCTCTAACAAGCACTTGTTGAGGTCCTCCATTTCTCGCTGTGGATATTAAATGAATGAGAGTCTACGGTTGTAACAGTGGGGTAGTGATGTGTTGGAATAAAGGCACTGATGGTGCAGAAGTGACCCTGAGCCAAGCATGGCAGATGAGTAGGAGTACGTCTGGACTGAAAGAGAGAAGGGTGTTCCTGGTAACAGTTGGAGCATGATCAACAGTGTGGAGACTGAACTACACGGTGTACTTGAGGAATCACTGCTTAGCTTAGTATGGTTAAAGCATTGGCTGTGTGTCAGGTGACAGAGAACGGATGAACTGTGCAGATTTAGTTAGGAGCCAGACTTCTTTTAAAAGTTTTTTTTTGAAGTACTAAACACCTAACTGCCATTACCGTTTTTGGCAATTCTCAGCAGGCTGCCATCTTGATTTTTGTCTCCCTCTTCATGCTCTTTGCTGTTTTGTTGGATTATTTTGTTCCAGATCCATTGTGCCATTTTGTCTTTCAGTACTTTAATATGTGTCTTGACTTACTAAAAGAGTTTGATAATGAACTAAGACAATCTAGGAAGAATTAAAAATATGTATAGAATAGTTTAGTTACTAAGAAAAATCAACTTGGTAGGCAACGGAAACCAAAGTTGCACTGACTTTTTTTCTTGTGGTGCTGGATATTGAACTTTGTAAATGATACACAAGCATTCTACCACTGAGCTACAACTTAGCCCTTGAAGTGATAATTTTCTTTTTAAACAAGAGAATTTTATTTGTATATATAATTCAGAACTAGCTTTATTCCTTCTGGGAATACCAGCTCTGTGTCTTGAGCTCATTGTCTTCCAGCTCCAGTTTTCTCTACAGTTGTTTAATCTCAGGCTGACTTCATGGCAGTAGAGGTGGATGCTGTTACTGTAGGGTGCCTCATTCTAACAGTCTAGACCTCAGCCTTTAAAAACCAACATGAGTCTTTCCCAGTGGCTTCAGTGAAGAATCTGAAAGCATGTCCTGCCTGGCTCCTTGAGGTATGTGTGTGTGTGTATATATATATATATATATTGGTTTTTCAAGACAGGGTTTCTCTGTGTAGATTTGCGCCTTTCCTGGAACTCGCTTTGGAGACCAGGCTGGCCTCGAACTCACAGAGATCCGCCTGTCTCTGCCTCCCGAGTGCTGGGATTAAAGGCGTGCGCCACTACCGCCTGGCAGAGGTATATTCTTATCCCAGAGTCAGTCACAGAAGCTGGGGCAATGAGGAATTTAAAATTTCTGGTGGAAGATGCTCTTTACCTGAACCACAAGTCTTACAGAGGTGGGAGTAATTGGTAGCATGCTGGATCATTGAAGATCCTGCCTGGTGTGAAGTCACCACTGTGGTGAACATACAGAGGATGTCTCTATTCAAGAGTGGGGAGTTTTAAGACAGAGCCCAGAAGACTTGATAGATTTTACCTGCATTTTTCATTTCTGTACATCTCCGTCATTTTGTTCCTCTGATGCTTTTAACTGTTTTCTTTTGTAATACAGGATTAGTTTCTTATATAACATCTAAAATCTGTGGGGGCATTGTGTTCCCCAAAATATTGTGTATGCTAATAAACTTATCTGGGGTCAGAGAACAGGACAGCCACAATATTAAACATAGAGGTTAGGCAGTGGTAGCATACGCCTTTAATCCTAGCATTCCAGAGGCAGAAATTCATGTGTTCAAGGATACACCCAAGCATGGTGACCCACACCTTTAATCCCAGAAAGTCAGCCTTTAATCCCAGGGAGTGGTGATAGAAAGCAGAAAGATATATAAGGCGTGAGGACCAGAAACTAGAGGCATTTGCCCTGGAGAGGCCTTTGGCCTGGAGAAGCCTTTGGCCTGGAGAAGCATGTGGCTGGTTAAGCTTTCAGGCTTCTAGCAGCAGTTCAGCTGAGACCCATTCTGGATGAGGGCTCGGGGCATCCAGTCTGAGGAAACAAGACCAGCTGAGGATTCAGCAAGGTGAGATAGCTGTGGCTTATTCTGTCTCTCTGACCTTCCAGTGTTCACCCCAATACTTGGCTCCGGGTTTGGTTTTATTAATAAGACTTTTAAGATTCATGCTACAAAAATCCTTTTTAGATTTTTTTTATTAAATTTTTGAGTCATAAAAATATCTTGAAAGTACCTAATCTAGAACTTACCCTATAGATTTTACCTTACAGGGTCTACTTCAGATTTATACTAACTTCATTCCTTGTAGATACAAAGAAAGTGTTACTTCTGGGTAGCTCTAGTTTCTCTTGTCTGTTCCCTTTTTGTGCTGTTATGTTACTGTTAACATGTTTTATGTATGTTATAAATCAGTTATATTTTATATAATTTTGTGTATTGGGGCTGGAGAGATAGCTAAGTGGTTAAGAGTAAGTGGTCTTCCAGAGGACCCAAGTTTGGTTCCTAGCATCCATATTAAGGCAGTTCACAAGGGACCAGAGCTTTAGCTACAGAGAATCCAACAACCTCTTCTGACCTCAGGCATGCATACATGGCACATTTTCATGCACATAATTAAAAATAAGAATAATAAACCTTTAAAAGTGTTTATGTCTTTTATAAGCTGAGAAAAGGGATAAGAATAACTAAATATTGGGGCTGGAGAAATGGCTTAGCAATTAAAAGCACTTGCTTCTTTTCCAGAAGACCTAGGTTTGATTCCCAGCATCCCTGTAGCAGCTCACAAACATCTTTATTTATTTATTTGTTTGTTTATTTATCTATTTATTTATTTATTTATTTTGGTTTTTCGAGACAGGGTTTCTCTGTGTAGTTTTGGTGCCTGTCCTTGATCTTGCTCTGTAGACCAGACTGGCCTCGAACTCACAGAGATCCACCTGGCTCTGCCTCCCGAGTGCTGGGATTAAAGGCGTGCGCCACCACTGCCCGGCTTTCACAAACATCCTTAACTCTAGTCCAAAGGGGATTTGATACCCTTTTCTGGCCTCTGCAGGCTCTACATGCATGTGGTACAGAGACATAAATGCAGATAAAACACCCATAGACTTAAAAATAAATAAATGTTTAAAAAGAATAGCTGTTTATGTTTTGTTTTATTAAACTTACTTGCTTCTTCAGCTTTTATTTGTTCCTGTGGATTTAAGACCTCTTAGGCTGGTGTCACTTCTTAACTCTAGCACAGTTTTACCCCTGTCCAGCTCCATTCCAGCTCTACTATCACTGCATTCACTTTCTATATGTTCCTGCTCCAACAGAACAAGTATGCACATCAGTGAGGCAAAGACAGGCGAGTATGCCCTAGTGTTTGAGAGTCTGTGTCATCTTGTTAGAGGCTCAGCCTCCTCAGTGACAGTGGCTTCAGTAGCATTCTCTCTCTTCCCTTGACCTTTCCCAGCGTTCGCTTCTGTTGACCGCACGTACAGCTCTTCTGCTCTCCTGGTGGTTTTGTTTCAGCAGCACTTGGTGTGTGTTTCTCTGTAGTCAGGTGTAATTCAGTCTGCATTTCTTGGCTGGGGCAGTTTTTGAGGGCTGGTCTGAGAGGGGTCTTTCGGTTGTTTCCCTTCCTGCTTCTCTTGGGGAAGCCCCTGGTCCACAGTTGAGCTGTTGCTCGGAAGAGCTTCTGGCTTCCTCTTAATTCCTTCCCTGTGGTGGTATTGTGTTCCCCAAAATATTGTGTACCCTAATAAATTTATCTGGGGTCAGAGAACAGAACAGCCATTAGATATAGAGGCCAGAAAATGGTGGCGCACGCGCGCGCGCGCGCGCGCGCGCACACACACACACACACACACACGCACACACACACACACACACACACCCCTTTAATCCTAGCATTCCAGAGATAGAAATCCCTCTGGATCTCTGTGAGTTCAAGGCCACATTGGAAACAGCCAGGCATGGTGACACACACCTTTAATTCCAGAAAGCCAGCCTTTAATCCCAGGGAGTGGTGGTAGAAAGCAGAAAGGTATATAAGGCGTGAGGGCTGCTACACTTCCCACCATAGTCGAGAGTGTTTATGCTTGAACTCCCCCATACAGAATTCGTCTCACATATAGCCAGTTCCTTTGGGCGAGTAAAGCGTCTCCCTTCTTTATGCTTTTGCTCAACATTCATTTACCTTGTGCAGAAGTGTTCTGGGGTTTTGTGTGTTTCTTTTTTGTGACATTCCTGCATCATTTATCTTCAGGGCACTGTACACAGTTCAAACCTTTGGTCGTGTTCTCCTAAGATAAATAAGTTGGAATTCCTGACTCCCAGGACCTTCCCACTTACCCCATGCTAGCTCTGTGTAAGGAGGTGGTTTCTGCTGTGCATGTGATCCTTTGCCTGCTTCATTCCCATCCTAGGAGTCCTTCTGCACATGTCACATGGGTGTGGGTGTGGGTGTGGGTGTATGTGGTGCTGGCTGCCAAGAGAAAGGGACTTGAGCATGCCACTTTGTTCTTCCAGTTGTGAAGTCTATTTTAGATGGGGTTTGGGGGGACAACTAATTTTGACATGAGCTCCAAGAGAAATTCCCTCTGTGTATGATTTCAATTTTCTCCTTGAGCAAATAGCTAGTGTTCCTGTGTTTCATGAGACAAAAAGAGAAGTCAGAAGTGTTATTTTTTTTTGAAAAATTTTTTTTCCTGACTTGTTTTAAGAGACTATAGTAACACATTGTAGTGTGGTTTTAAGAGACTATAGTAACACATTGTAGTGTGTAGTTTTGTTAATTGTAATGGGAGAACTATTTTTCTTTTTTTTGCTTTTCTGTTGTAAGAAATTTAAACTAACAATCTGTCATCAGTGTACAAAATCCATTTGGGCTGTGTCATTAATCATAAAATAATCCTTTAAATTCCTTAAGTTTTTTTTTTTTGAGAAATTTGAAAAAAGGATAAATATAGACTGCTTAGATATTCTTGATAGCAAGTCAGTTTTTTTTTCAGTAGCATCTTTTGGAAAGTGTTATGTAATTGCACATAGAAAAATTATATAGGATTTACAAATTATTCCAGTATGTATTTCCAGTATGATTTTCATTCAGGCAGGTGTCAGAGTTTCAGAAAATAATATTTATAAACCAAATAGATTTGTGAGCTGCCTTGTGTATAATACAGGATAAAGGCAACATTTAAGAATATTTGCTTTCTAAAAGCCAATAGTTTTATATAAATACAAATGTCATTTTTTTTGCTGAAAATTTGATGTTGAATTCTAGAAAAATGCTATTATTTAATAAAAATTATTAAGCACCAGTTGTTTCTTAAAATAATTACTGTGACTTCTAGCTCTTAATTATCTAAAAAGCTATAGTCATAGCCTTGGTGGCCTCAGATTTTGTACTCCATGGTTGTTTTCCAGTTTTTATTATGAGCTTTGTCTGACACAGAAGGCTGAAAGACTGCTGTCCTCATACCTATCTATGAGGCATGATCACATCATCCTCTGAGTTGAGCCATGTTAGTTTTTCCTTTGTTTTATCCTTTTCAGTGTGAAGCATTGTAACGTACACATCTGACATTTCACTCCTAAGTTCCTAAGCATGCATTTTCAAAAAGGGAGACATGTTTCTGAATGGCACAATATAATAAACCTAATAAAATTTACTTTCATTATTAGGTGTGATGGTGTGTATGACTGTAATTCCAGTACTTGGGAGGCAGAGGCAGGAGGATTGCCTTGAGTTTGAGGCTAGTCTGGTCTAGTGCTCTTAACTGCTGAGCCTCTTCACCATCCCCCAATATGTTACTTTTTAAAAATTGTGATTTGATGACTTAGACATTAAAAAAAAAAAAGTCTGAGCATTGGCTGCTCTTGCAAAGGACCTGGGGTTGATTCCTAGCACCCACGTGGTGGCTCTTAACTGTCTGTAACTCCAGTTCTAGGGGATCTAATGCCCTCTTCTGGCCTCCATTGTCACCAGGCACCCACGTGGTACACAGACTTAGATGCAGGCAAAAATGTTCAAACACATAAGAAAATAAAATAAAAATTTAAAAAGTGTCTAAGCCACTAAAAGCTCATTTTAAAAATTAACTTGTAGATCTCCCTATGACAGAAATATAAGGACCTCTACTTTGGGGAAATTATTTATATTTAAGTACATGTGACCGGGCAGCCAGTGTGTGTTCCTTTCTGAATGTCAGAGGCAGGAGAGGAGCCAGTGGGGTGTTGATTTGCTGCCTCACTCCAGCCACCAGTTGGTGGTTTAGGCCTGAAACACCTTCGCTGTTCCCTTGGACTCAGTGCTCTTCCTGTGTGATGGGCAGCTTAGTGTTTGCAACCCAAGAAGCGTTGAAAATGAGGTTTCTCTTTGTTAGACTTCATTGCTTTGATTGAAGTGCAAGCACAAGTGGTTCATCATGTGGGAATGTTTTAAATGTCTTAATGTCATTTAATACAGAGACACATGCTTTTGGCTTCCTTTTCTCTTGGTAGTTCTACCCTATTTTATTTAGAAAATCATTCAGTGTATCAGAGTTATGCAGAGACCAATCACATGTAGTCATGTACTACTTCATAGATACTGTACTCTACCTTAGAATTAGCTGCATTTGTGTGATGGCGGGGATCTGAGTGTTTTGAATTGGGGGAGGTACTTGGGGATTGAACCTAGGGTCTGATGCTTGGCATGTACTCTACCATTGAAACATACCCATGGCCTCTAAACAAAAATTTAAAACCTGAGTTAACTTGAAGTGGAAGTCTTAGGTAATTTAATTAAAAATTGCTTTTTATGAGCAGTTTCAGAGTTAGGACTCAGTAGTATATTGTAGTCAGTCAAAAACTTTGTAAGAATTTGGAATTTGCTATTGATAGTAGTTAAATTACCAAAGGGTTTAATTCATTTACTTAAATTCATTGGTGCAAAAGTACTGTCGAATTTCCAGCATAATGTTGTTAGTATTTCGGAGGAGGGGGTGGGGGAGAAATGAGGAAGGTGAATTCAAGCTAGTTCAGGGAAAATTTTTTGCTTACAATTTCTGTTGCTTAAAATTTCCTAAACATTGTCTCAGATCACAAGTCAGCATCATACATAACATTAGAGATAAGAGGATCTCTATATCTAGTTTAACTTACTTTCCTTCCTTCCTTTTTTTTTTTTTTAAATTTACTTATTTATTGTGTATATAGTGTTATGCCTGCATGTGTCCCTGCAGTTTAGAAGAGGGCACCAGATCTCATTACAGGTGGTTGTGAGCCACCATGTGGTTGCTGGAATTGAACTCAGGACCTCTGGAAGAGCGTTCAATGCTCTCAACTGCTAAGCCATCTCTCCAGCTCTCTATTTTTTTCCTTTTTGAGACAGGGTTTCTCTTGTGTAGCCCTGGCTGGCCTGGATCTCACCCTGTAGACCAGGCTGGCCTCAAACTCACAGAGATCGCCTGCCTTTGCCTCCCAAATGCTGGGATTAAAGACGTGCGTCACCACCGCCCCGCTGAACTTTTGTTCTGTGTAATAGAGGCTTAAAGAATTTTCCAAAGAAACACAAGTGTTAGTGCAGGACAACATGTAGGAAAGTTAGCACTCTTTACATCAGGCCATGGGCTACCGTACTGGAGGGCTGAAGTCAGTCTAAATAATTAATATAGAGCAACTAACATCAGTGAAAGAAGTATTGAAATAGATTTTCCAAAGAACTGAAACATTCTACGTTCTCTGAAAATTTAAAATGACAACCTTCCCACAGTGTATTTTGTTCTTGTCTGTTCTCAAATAGAATGCTTAGCAGGACTTGCCTGTTGATACTGGCTTTTGTATGCCCTCGGGAATATTGTTTTGCTCTTGTTATATTTCAGCATCCACCATTGTCTTCCCCACAGAGTGACTGTGGGGAAGTGCTCATGGAGGTCAGAAGAGGGTATCAGAGTTCCTGAAATTGGAGTTATACATGGTTGTGAGCTACCATGTGGGTACTGGGAATTGAACCCAGGTCCTCTGCAAGAACCTCTCCAGCCCCTGATGGTAATTCTGATGAATCATGTTGTCTGAAAGTAAATGTGTTCAATGAAAAATTGTTTGGGTTGATGGGATGAGTGATAACAGTTATAATTCCATCTGTTTGGGTTAGAATATTGATGAGCTGAGGAACACCAAGGGTGAGGTGTAAACTGATTAGTTTTCTGCCTTAAACCTTAGCCTTCCACTCGTTTCCCATGTGGCTCTAAGCTGTTTTTTGTTTTATTTTGTTTTTCGAGACAGGGTTTCTCTGTATAGTTTTGGAGCCTTTCCTGGAATGCACTCTGTAGCCCAGGCTGGCCTTGAACTTGCAGAGATTCACCTGCCTCTGCCTCCTGAGTGCTGGGATTAAAGGTGTGCGCCACCACCGCCTGGCTCTTCAGCTGTTTTTACTTTTTTAGTTCCCTATTTGTGCAACGTGAAGGGAGTACTACAACAGTGTTTATCGTGAGGAGTAAAATAAGATCATCCTTGTAAAGGTGTTTGACCCAGGATGTGAATGGATGATGACAAGTACTAATCTGTACTATCAGGAGTCATCAGGATGTCACAAATACCAAGACCACTGTTTTCTTCCTGAGTACTTTACAATTTGGCAACCTCTGATTTCTTTCTCTCCAGCTGTTTCTTAAAAATAGTCTGCTCTGCTGCTTAGACATTTGCCAAGAGCTCATTGGCCTTTGCAGTAAGGTCAGGAGCAAATAAATGAGATATCTGTCAGTTCAGTCAGTATTGGCAAGTAGAATTACTTTCTTATTGTTTTGTTTTTTCCATTGATATTAATATATTCATTTGAATTGAAAAGTCACATGTTTTATTTGGTTACTTATTTTATTGCAGTATTGAGAATTGAACCTCATGCACTTTAGCTAAACCCTCCAGCCCTAGTTTTGAGTTTTAGTATTAATTTATTCCAAAGGGGGGGGGATACGATTTGTCAACAGGTAATCTTAAGAAATTTTTATGCTGTTTTGACTCATCCTGCTATACCACATGAAACATGTAAAGAGCACCATTTGTGAGCTTTATATGTGAATTTCTTTTCTTTCCTTGAATCTGGAGGAGGAGGAAACATAGGCATCTCTAGGTTTCTGCAGGAGGCAGAACTTGCTTAGACTTGGGCCAGTCCTTTCCTTTTGATAAATTAGCTATATTAGGTCACTAAAGTCAGTCACATACTTTGTGCTTGTTATTCTAACTTAGAAAAATGTTTGCCAGAGCCTAAAGAAAGGCTCAGTACCCAGCAGTGTTCCTGGGGCTCAGAAGGCCAAGCTTTGTCCAATGGATGAGCCTCAGAGTTGACAGCTTTTAAGAAATGTTGGAGAGAGAATTTAGTTGTTGTCAAATTGTAAACTACTCAGGAAGAAAAAGGAAAATTCGAATGCTGTCAAAAGCTCTTGACAGTTATCTTCCTGTAATAAATAGAAATTGCTTTTAATTTTCTGAGCCAGTGTTGAGAAATTTACCTACAATGAGTTAAGCACATTTTAGTGAGTGCAAAGCTCGTATGACAGGAATAATCTTGCTGTGAGTGCCATTTGTCTTTAGGCTTTCTATTTAGGTCTGCTTTTCCCATTAAATCTGAGGAACTACATAGTAATCAGTACTACCTACTGATGCCTAATCTAAACAAGGAACACTTGTGGTTTTGCTGTAGCAGTTCATTGTGTATACCAAATAATTTTAGGTAACTGCTTGCATGATTTAAAAGTAGTTGATTTTCCTCTAGCTGGTAGTTACAAAAGTAAAGAAATAATACTTACCCAGAGAATAATTCTGTCTCAATATGTCTGAATACAGAATATTTGTGCTGGTTTATAAGTTTTGGTGCATATATTTCTGGGCTCTTTGTTACAGTCGTTCTAGAAACAGCTCAAAACTTTACATTTAGAGTAACTCCATATTTCTTTCTCCTGGGTTGTAGAAGAATGTGATTCTTCTATTCACCAAATCATATGAACGTTTTAATTCCTTGTATGTTTCTGTCACTATGGTAGAAAGATACCTCAATGAATAAGGCTTAGTCTTTCACATTCTAGCTAAGAAATAAAAAGAAAAATGAACTAGTGTTCAAATAGTTTAAAATAGTATTGTAATAAATGCTGCTACACAAGTGTCTTTGCCATGTTTCTTTGGAGTCCTTAACATAAATGCGATAGATATATTTCTTGTGTGCTCCTTTTGTTGTCTTTTTTTTTTTTTTTTGGACAGTGTTTCTCTGTGTAGTCCTGATTGTCCCGAACTTGTTCTGTAGATCAGGCTGGCCTTGAACTCAGAGATCTGCTTGCCTCTGCCTCCCGAGTGCTAAGATTAAGGCATGTGCCTCCATGCGTGGCTCTGTATTTCTAGTTTTTTTGTGAAACGTCCATACTAATTTCCACAGAGACTAGACTAGTTTTCATTCCTCGCAGCATAGAAAGACTACTCCAGTGAAAGCTTTAAAATGTTGGCAGAAGAAACTGAAGAAAGTACTGTGAGCCAGAAAGACCTCCTGTGTCATGAGTTGGAAGAATTAAAATAGTGGAAGTACTTGTATTAACCAAAAGCAGTCTACAGATTGATTGCAATCACCATCAAAATTCCAGTGCCATTGTTCATAGAAATAGGGGAAAAAAAGTCTTCAGATTCATTTGAAAGCATAAAAATAGCCAAAGCAGTCCTGAGAAGAGAGAATACTGATAGTTTCAAGTTTTATTACAAAGGCCCAGTAAGTAAACAGCATGGTACTGGCCCACACATAACTGAAGTTGCTCTCTGGGACAGAACAAAAGGTCCACACACACCAGCCCAAGCTAAAATCATCTGATTTTTGACAAAGATAGGAAAATAGATGTTGGAGAAATGACAGCTTTGTTAACAAATGTTGCTGGGGAAATTGGATATTCCAAATAGAAGAATGAAATTAGATTGTTGCCTCCCACCCTTCACAACAATTAACTTCAAATGGATCAGAGACTTCAATGTAAGACTTGGAACTCTGAAACTGTTAGAGGAAATTGTAGAGAAAACTCTTCAAGACAGAGAAATTGGTGAGCACTTTCTGAACAGAATCCTACTTGCCTGGGAAATAAGGCCAACAGTTGACAAATGGGACCTCAGGATAAAAAGCTTCTGAATGGGAAAGGAAGTTGTTAATTGAATGAAGAAGCATCTCATAGAATGGGAGAAAATCTTTGTCAGAGATTCATCTGACAGAGAATTAATATCTAGAATATACAAAGAAAACCCTCTAAACAGTATGGAAACAAACAATCTAATCAAAACATGGCCTAAGGAGCTGGCAGTTTGTGAAAAAAAAAAAAAAAAAAACAAATGGCCAATAAACATGAAAAAATGTTCCAACCTTACTATCCATCAGAGGGATGCAAATCAAAACTATATTGAGATTGCATCTTACTCCAGTCAGACTGTCAGTTATTAAGAAAATAAATAACAACAAATGCTAATTTTGATTTGTAGGTTTTGTGGTATTTTCTGCTTATCCTCAATTTATATTATTCTGATTTTTGGAAGGTATCCCATTTTTCAAGGTCGATTTGATTTCTGTGTCTGATTATGCATATGTGTATGTAGAGGACAGAAGTTGGTGTAGGGTATCTTCATTCACACTCCAGCATGCTTTTGAAATAGGAGCTCTTATCTGTGGTTTTAATGATTTTTTTCTTTTGGAGCCTCTCTAGGAGAAATTTAAAAGTAATTTTCCTCTTAAAAATTAACATAAATCTGACAGGTGTGGTGGCACATGTCTTTAATCCCAGCACTTAGGAGGCACAGACAGGTGAATCTCTGTAAGTTCAAGGCCAGCCTGATTTACAAAGCAAGTTTCAGGACTGCCAGGGCTGTTTGTTATACAAAGAAACCCTGTCTCTAACAACCAAAAAAAAAAAAAAAAAAAAAAAAAAAAACCAAAAACCAAAAAAAACCCAAAAAACAAAACCCAAACCAAAACAAACAAACAAACAAAACCCGTAAATCTTAGCTGGATAACGTGAAATTTAAAGCAAGCACAAGTCCTTTATCATGTAACTTTGCAAACAATGTCTTAAATGAAAGTCAAGCTTTATGTAAATGTGGGAGTAAGAAGAGTCCTTAGACTGTCAGTATTCCTTGTAATTCTGGAAGGCAAAGGTGAGGCTAGGCAGCTGTAGCTTACAGCATTACCAAGCATATTTGGACCTCAAGTCATGGAAGTGTCTTTGGAGTCTAGCATTCATGGGGCACCAGCTTGGGAAAGTGGTTTGGCTGAAATTGGTTTACAAATTAAAAAGAAAAAAAAAAGGCACAATGATTTAAGTGACTCAGATGACCATGTAGAGCCAATGAGATCCCAGACTACAGAACTCAGAGTTCACTATTCTTTTCACCAGTAAAGATTTTCATTGCCTTTTTTGGGGGGTGGGGTGGGGGATTGAGACAGGGTTTGTCTGTGTAGCCACGAGTGACCTGAAATTGCTCTGTAGAGTAGGTTGGCCTCAAACTCAGAGATCTGCCTGTCTCTGCCTTCCGAGTGCTGGGACTAAAGGAGTCATTGTCATCCTTTAAAATTCCTTGAGGCCTGATGTTATGTGCAAAGTTCTGGTCAGAATGTAGTATACATGATTAACCTTTCAACCTAATAAATCTGTGACATGAATTTAGGGAATTTATTTTTTTACATTTTTATTCTTTTAATAGTTAAACATCTATTAGTTCTCAGACCTTAGTTTTGACTCACAGTTATGTACAGATTTAATTCTCATTCTCTTGAGAGACTTTAAAAATGGTTCTGGTTGTGTCTTTAAATTGCTCCTGAAGCTTTAAATTTTTTGCAGTGTAATATGAAACTTGGTTCCTGTGTTGACTTACATTTCTAAGAATTGTATGTTTATAAGAGCCACATTTGTAACATAAAACTCAATTTTATCCTCCCTGAAAATAGCCAGTTTAAGACAGTATGAATGTAAATTGTAGGGCATTGGAAAGGGGTATAAGATGTGACTTAACACAATGTAGAATTGTAGCTGAATTAAGACTTCCAAATTCCTAAGAGAACTGAGAATTTTACCATGAGGTTGATTCAGTTTAGCAATTGCAAAATGCTAAATAAAGATTTTATTACATTGTCTGAAATAGAGACATTATAGACCATGTAATAAGGAAAAGGTCAAGGAAATGGGAGAGATGCCTTGCTAACACAAGGAGATTCTGGGTAATTGATATGAACAGTTACAGGACTAGAATTTCATTTTGATGGAGGTAGCTGACTGCTGTTCTTTGTTTTAGAAAAAATTGTTGTCTTCAAATTAATTAATTAATTAGGCTTTTTTTGAGACAGGGTCTCACTATCTAGCTCTTGCTGTCCTGAACTCACTGTGTAGACCAGGCTGGCCTCAAACCCACAGAGATCCATCTGCTTTTGCCTCCCAAGAGCTGGGATTGAAGGCATGTGCCACTATATCTGGCTGGGAAAAAAATTTTTTAATGCAGTTTATCTTTGTAACAATTGCATTTTGGTATTCAACATTAACCATGTTTCCTTACTAAACAGAAGGCATTTCAAGAACATTAAAAGATTTATCTGTTGAGTATTTTTAATACAAAGATAAAATAATTGATAATAATTTTACTGGATTTCTGACAAAATTAGAAGTGTGCACTCCTCTATTATTCTTTCCTCTCCTCACTCAAAACAATCAAGTCTCAGGAAAAACGGAACTTTCTAAGTATAACTGATAGCTTGGAGAACAGTTTGCGTGTAGAATACTATTTAGGAAAACTTAGTATAAGCATTAGTTGCCTCTCTGAAACTGTTAGGAGGTATTGTGAGACAGGCTACCAGTGATGGATAGCATACTGGGTACCAAGATCAGAAATCAGAATGCCTCCTTGTAAGCAAGGTGAGCCAGTTGCTAGGAAACACAGATGTTGACCTAAATGTTTTCTTACTTTACTTTTAGAAGTTTAAAGGATTTTTAAATTGGCAGTGATACATGATATGTTGAATTCTAAATATAGACCATAATCTTTATGATTATGATCTTTTAGTATACATATGATCTTAAAATACAAGATGTGGGGACAAATAACAAGGCTTAGTGGTTAGGAGAGTATACTACTCTTCTAGAGGCCCTGAGTTTGGTTCCCAGCACCAGTTTGGGGTTGCTCACAGCTTTTTATAACTCCAGCTCTAGGGGAGACACACACACACACACACCCCAAAAAAAACCTAATTACAAAATAAAATAAATTAGAAAAAATTGCCAGGCATACATAGTAACACACTCGTTTAATCCCAGCACTCGGGAGGCAGAGGCAGTTGGATCTCTGTGAGTTGGAGGCCAGTCTAGTCTACAAAGAGAGTTTCAGGACAGCCAGGGCTGTTACACAGAGAAAACTTGTCTCAAAAAAGGATGATTAAAATTTTTTATACATTTTATTAAGTGAATCAAATTAACTAGTATTAACTTAAAATCTACCTGCCTGTTTTCAGTTAGATTAAGATTTTTTTCAGAAGGATTCTTTAAAATGGATAGATAAGGAATATAGATAAATAAGGAAGGTGACTATTTTTGTATCCTATTATTTCTGGAGTGATGAAGTATATTCCTATCTGTAAGTCAATAAAAAACTTTGTAAAACATGGTAAATATGTTTATTTTCTCAATAGGCTTAAATATCTTGAGTAAGATCTTATTAACCATACCCATTGTTTCTTATTTATTAGCATGAATGTACCCATGTTAGAAATGGTGGCATTGTGGTATCAATATGTGTTACTTACTGTGGCCATAGTAATTTTTTTAAACTGAACTTAAATTTTAGTAGCTTCAATTCCACAACAGAATTGAACATAGTCATTTTCTTGCCTTGTCATCATGCTGCTGTTGGTTGAAAGGGACCTATTTCTGCTGTCAGTCTTAGTGGATGTACAAAGTGCATTTTACCAATCATTTTTCAAAGTGTTAGCATTTGTACTGAGAACATAACCTGTATAATCTTGTTAGGGCTTCTCTAAGTAACTGACTGAAGTGGGACAAAACAACTGGCTTCATCTTCACACTGATGCAGAGGAAGTGTTTTTGAAATGCTTTTCATGTCCTAGGAATAGTATGTATGTGCCTTGTGATTTGTTATTCTGTTTTTACTGCTTTATGGTTGAAAACATACATATTTCATATTTTGGCAGTTCAAACATGATGAACATTTCAGATTTCTTATTTTGAAAACCTGGCATCACTAATGTTAACTGTACTTATTACAAATACACATGCTAGGGGGTGTGTGTGTGTATGTGTGTATGTAAATTGTTGGACTTCAAGAAGGCATTAACTTCCTTAGACAGCATTTACATAGTTCTTGTTTGTTATTTAAAGTGACTGCTCTCTTGATTGATGCATCAGTTGCTACTATACTTGGTGTGGGCTGCTTAACAAATCTAAAAGTGTATGTATAGCATAGTTGACATGTACATATAGGAGTAAAGCATAGAAACCTTGTAATATCAAAGTTTTGGCATAAAAATAAAAACTTGCTGTTCCCTATTGTTTTCCATTGTTAAAATGATCTAGTATCTCAGTTGTACTTTCTGCTTTGGGAAAGAGGAGTATTTATTGCCATGGTTTGAGCTATTGCAATAGACTTCAAGACCATAAAATTTGCATTACTGTAAAATTAATTGTGCCCTGTCAGCATTATGAAGGCAGCATTTTGATATACCTTGTACTTTCAGAAAAGTTCTAACAATAGAATTGTGTTGGATATTAAAGAAAAAAACTTTACATTCTCTATACTTTAATGCCTCTTGCAGTTTAGAGATGATGATACTAGTAGCTTTTGACATGCCCTGTGTTATTTTAGGAGTGTATTTTATAGTTTGGGGAGGGTGTAGCTTATACTTTTTAAAAACTGTATTAAGGGAAGTTTCTTTCTTTCTTTTTTTTTTTAAGGATTTATTTATTACGTATACAGAAGAGGGTGTCAAATCTCATTGCAGATGGTTGTGAGCCACCATGTGGGTGCTGGGAATTGAACTCAGGACCTCTGGAAGAGCAGTCGGTGCTTTTAACCTCTGAGCCATCTCTCCAGCCCCGGAAGTTTCTTATAGGAAACTAAACTTTATGAGTGGAGCTAATCATCTCTGAAGAAATCCTCTGTCTTTATTTCTTATACTCATTAGTTTAATAGGAGTAGTCTTGTTTTATTCAGCTTCCATTACTTACCTCCATACCTTTCTCCAGTATAGATGTAGAAGGAAATCCTAGATATTGTATACTTTTACTGCTATTTCAGTCCCTTCCTCTTCCAGTTCTGAAGCTCAAACCCAAGACCTCCTGCAGGATGGGCATCGAACTATATCCCTAGCTCCTCTCTGTGTATCTCAGAGAGAGTAGAAATTCTTTGTATTCCCTTTGAGTACAAATTAGCTTTGTTATAGAGAAGTTCAAGAGTGCTTAGAAACAGGCCTTTCACTACAGCTTACTGTTGTTAATATGAATTTAGAAAGATGAATTTATATTACTTGGATATTTGATTATCACAGTGATTCTCAAAGGGGATTCTATAAATATATCATGAGCACACGAATTTCCTGTCATCTGTATGTATGGACATATGACAGTTTGTATTGTCAATAGTGCCTGCCCCTCCCTCCAGAATTAAGTACTGAGAGACAAGCAACATGTCATAGTAATTTAGTGTTCTGTTATCCTATGAATAAGTCATTAATGAAAGAGAGGTGAAAGAAAGCATAGGGAGCAGGAGAAAGAGAGGAGAACAAAAGTGAAAGAAGGAATATGGCGTGAAGAGAGATGATAGAGGAAACATGGCAGCAGAGATGCCAAATGCGGGGATGCCACACGCTCACCCCACTGGGTCTTGGAGTGGGTCTTGAATTCTACCTATTCTTGGCATTAACTAAACCTTGCTCTACGTTTAGGATCAGAAAGATTGTTGATTCCTTTCTCACTGACTGTTTTTGTTTGTTTGTTTTATGCTCAGAGATTTTGAGATAAAACTTAAAAATGCAACTATTTTAGGACTAATTGTGCTGTATGTGCTTTTACACAAATATTTACAGTTGTTTATGTAAACTAGTTCAAATAGTTGAGTACTTTTTATGGGCTGAGTTGAACTGTGTGCTCTGGATAAATTACGCATTATAGAAAACATTAACTTTGTATAGACTTTGGCTTCAGATGTTCTTATTGGAAAATTATGTAATATTTTTCTTTGTGTGTTCTTTCTTACTGCCCTTTTCCTGGATGAAATTGATCCTATTCAAACTGGACTCTGCAGTTCACAAGATTCCTTTGCACCTCACCATTGGAGGTAAGAGATTGCTCTCAGATCTTTGTGTTAGCATCACCAGTAGAGTGGCTCTGCTTGGTCTTTCGTCAGGCATTTATCTGATCATTTTGGAGTGATTGTTCTAAAGCAATACAGCTTTTCAGTAATAGTAATGGGATGAACACAGCCATTGTTTTGGTAATAGCTATTCATGTCTGTAAGTAGCCACTGCCCCTTTAGGTACATATGCTTTCTCAGTATAGAGAGGAGTCAGCCCTAGATTGTATCTCTGTGACCCCTGTGCTGCTTCATCCCTGCTTAGATCTCCGCCATGCTTCAGCAGAGCTGGGTAGACCAAAGCTGTCCTCAAGGAGGCTTCACCTGGGTCAGAGGCCCGAGGAGCAGAGGCCCTGCCTGGCACTGAGCGTTTGCTTGGATCCAGGCGTTGTTCTCACTGCTTCCTCTCCTCCCCATTTAGTCTTCATCCGGGCTCTCTTTGGGACTCAGCTGGGGAGAAATTGTGAGGTTG
This sequence comes from Peromyscus nudipes, assembly GCA_902168325.1. NCBI lineage: Eukaryota > Metazoa > Chordata > Mammalia > Rodentia > Cricetidae > Peromyscus > Peromyscus nudipes. The sequence goes on from CABHPH010138908.1 coordinate 21,197, forward strand.
GAACAGTTACTAGATGTTCAGAGGACCAGAATCCCAGCTGTGATTGCAGAGGAGCTTGGAGATGATTGTGGAGACTTAGAAAGGGCAGAGCAGAAGAAGCAGAGCGCTATGCAGAGAGGCTGGACTTGAGGCCAAGCCAGCGCTTTACCTACTAGCCACAGGATACTAACAATCAGAACTCCCCTGAGACAACAGATTTGTGAACAGAATTGTGCTGTTCATATCCTGTAATATTTCGTATTCTCCTCTTAAGCTGGACTCCCTTTATGCTCCAGTCTTCGTTTTGTTTTTGTTTTGTTCTTTTGCTTACCCTCGTCTTTCTCCTTGCTTCTGTTGTTTGTGTCACTTTAAGAGCCCCCCTTTCTCTGTTCTGAGCCTCAAATCATACTCGTTTTCAGAGCTGAACCATAGTCATATATATATATATAAATAAAATATATAATTTGTTTATTTGTTTTTTGTTTGTTTGTTTGTTTTTCTAGACAGGGTTTCTCTGTGTAACAGCTTTGGCTGTTATGGAACTCCCATTGTAGACTAGACCAGGCTGCCTCAAACTCACAGAGATCCACCTGCCTCTGCCTTCTGAGTGCTGGGATTAAAGGCGAGTACCACCATGCCCAGCCATAGCCTTATATTCTTTTTGAGACCATCTCTGATCTCCTTACACATTGAGAGTTGTTCCTTTTTTAATGGTTTTTATAATGTTGTTTTCATTTGATTATTGAAACTATCCTTTTTTTTTTTTTTTTTGGTTTTTTTGAGACAGGGTTTCTCTGTGTAGCTTTGCGCCTTTCCTGGAACTCACTTGGTAGCCCAGGCTGGCCTCGAACTCACAGGGATCCGCCTGTCTCTGCCTCCCGAGTGCTGGGATTAAAGGCGTGCACCACCACCGCCTGGCAAAACTATCCTTCTTAATGGTGAGTGATGGCCTGTGACCAGTTTGAATCATCACTAGGGGAAATGGACCAGACCAGAGAAGCTGGTACTAACCAGGTTTGGTCACATTTTCTAACCCTTCAGTCTTCAAATGGAGGCAAAGTAAACTGTGGAAGGATGCTGTGCTATGAGTTGAGAGGGACATGGGTGGCCCATGGGCAAGTCATTTAATCCTTCTAGGCTGCAGCTTTTTATTCTGAAGAAGAAAGTAACACTAACTAGGTTATTATAATCAAATGAAGTGAATTGTGACCAACACTGAGCATAGAAACAGGATTGAAAGCTTTGTCTTTTCAGCTTTGAATGCTATCAGTTGTAGAAAGAGCTTGCACTGGGTTAAACACTGGTTAAACACTGGGGCTGGTTAAACACTGAGGCTGAGTGTATGAAGTCTGTAATCTTTGGTGAAAAGTAGAAAGGAAGAACATCGTGATCAAAATTGAGTGATTGTCATTTTCTGTTAGTTTTCTTCACTCAGTGAAGTTGTTTTGAAGTTGTGCTGCATCTTGGCCAAGTTGATTTCTAAAACAGTTTTTATTATTAGGTTTATTGATACATAGGACAAAGATAAAATAATTAGAGATGGTCACCCTCCCCCTTCTCTTATAGGAACTACGGTGAGGGTTTCTGTTGTTCTTCCTTTAACTTGGAATCCACAAGTGCTGCCGGATGGTCTACTGGATGGCAGCCATCCCCCAAATCTCCTGCAGTAGCTCAGAGCTCAGTCAGCTCCATTTCACTCCACACTGCCTAAGAGGCAAAGCAGAGCCCAGGCAGGAGAATGCTGGAGCCTCTACATGTGCCATTTTACTGTGAAGCTTATGTTTTAGCCAGAGATAGGTGTGTCACCTTCCACATTTTAAGAGCAGAAAAAATCTTTTCAGTAGGCAGTAAATTTGGGAGACTTGGAGTTGACAAACTGACTTTGAGCTTCACTTTGTCCATAATAAGTCCCATAAATGAACCCGGTTCCTTTGTTGTAAGTTCTGGCCGTTTAACTGCCACATGAATCTAATGAAATTGTCAGGTTATAGTAATTACGTCAGTAATCTGATACGTTGTCACTTGAATGGACCATGTGTGGAGAGTCAGTTACTTCTCTCTGTGGGGTTGACCCTTTTTCATTCCTGAAGACTAATAGTGCTCATTAAGCTTTATGGGAAAGGAGCTTTTATCACTTGTCAAGTCAGGCAGCATATTTCTGTTATATTTCTAAATTTGTGTGGCTGTGTGTAACTGCTGATGTACACTTTCCTGCTAGGTTTAGTGGGACTTCTGCCTTATAGACATTTTTATTGACATTTCTGATTCTGAGTTACATTTTGTGTGGCACCACTTACAGATGTCTTCAATTAAATGCAGGTAAATAAACGGGATTATGTATTAGAGGTCAAAAGCTTCCTGACATTCTCTTTAGAGTCACATTTTGCCAGCCAGCCCAGTAGGCTGTGGTCCCCTGTCATGTTTAGAAAGCAGAGAGGTAGCCGCAGCACAAGGTAACACACATGAGGTCATGTGTCAGTGTGGGGACTTGGGCTTCTCTTCAGGTGTGTCCTTCTGTTTGTTAGGAGTTATAATAATTACTCACTGAGAAGCTAGCATCTGTAATAGCCAGAATTGCGCTTATCACATTCCTTATATTAATTCTCACAGACTATCTACCTCTTACGATGAAAACTGAGCCCAGAGAGGTAGATCAGACTAGCGAGGTGCTGAGAACCACAGCTGACAGTATGGGACAAGGTGGGACGGAGGAGATAGGATGACACTGCTGGGAGATGCTCACAGTCAAGACTCTCACTTGAAGGAAGCTAGTAATCAGAGCTGGAGTTAGTGAACTTGAGAACAGGATTGAGGAACCTTTGCAGTATGGGCATCTTGGGCTTTGCTGTGTGAGGAGTGGCACTGACCGTGGTTGGAAGCTCGGCTGCATCTCCAACCTCTGCCCACTAGATGCCAGTAGCACCCTCTTTATCAATACTGTGGTAAGCACAGAGCTGTAGGTGACAGACTTTGCCAAGTGTCTCTAAGAGCCAAAATTGTTCCCTCTTGAAAATCATTATGGGATGTGTGTAGGGAGAGTTAATGAGCCAATAGTGAAGATAAGATACAGTGGTAAATGTTTTCAGCTCAATGAAAGATAAGAAAAAGTAGGAAAAGTGAAATAAAAAGGTAAACAGGATAAATCTAAAAAACTATAAGATGAATGGCAAGATGGCTCACTTAAATCCTTTTAATTATTGCACTAAATATAAAAGCCTAAATCAAACTTGGCTGCATGGGAACTTTTATCTTTGCATTGTTCCAGGCTATCCTGTGACTATACATGGCTACTGTATTATATTTGATTTTTTTCAGGTTTTTGTTTTAGTTAAATCCCAATAGCCATACTTGGCCAGTGGTCATACTGCTGTACAGTGTAGGGCCACATACTCCTGTTAAAGTTAGAGATTGTCAGACTAGATAAAAGAATACAAGCAAGCGCTACCCTTAAATATGAAGATGTAGATGACTTGGAGGTAAAAGGCTGCAGTAAGATGGTCCCATGAATATTTACCATAGTAATATTTGATGGGCTGTCTTTAAATCACATAGAATAGTCTTCAGGATGGAAACTGAGGGCGAAAGCATGCTTCATAATAAAAAAAAAAAGTCAAGTTATTTTAAAATGTGAACCATTCCAAATAAAAGCCTCAAAATAAAAATAAAAACTAATAGAAATGGGAGAAATAGTCAAATTCAGTGACAGATAAAGATTTTAGGACAATTTCTTGATACTTTGAGAGAAAATTTAGACAAAATTACAAGTAGTCTAGAAGACTTGTACATTGTGGTCACAGCTTTACTTAATGGATGTCTGTCAATACTATACTGTTGAGTGACAAAAAGCCACATTGAAGTCAAGCAAGTCATAAACTATAGATAGTATGGTTCATTGGTAAAGCAGTCCCTGCTCTAACTGACTTCCCAGCTGCTCCTATTGTTTTTGATTTTCCCAGTACTGGAGATTGGACCCAGGGCATGGACTAGCATAGGCAAGTAATCCTCTACTGAGCTACATCCCCTTCATTGCCCAGTTTTAAAATTGTAAGTTATCATACAAAGTGATGAGTTTCATTGTGACATTTAAAATAGGTGTATTTTTCAAGTACATAAGGATATTCACCAAAGCAGAGCATATTCTGGACTATTTTACAAAGTTCACTAAATTGAAAAGGATTGAAACTGTAATTAAATTGGCATCAAGAACCGGCCACATGATTATAGCACTTTAAAAATAACAGGAGAGCTTAGTGAAAAGTGGGTAAGAGACTTGCTGTTGTGCTTCTCCAGAGGAGATATGTCTAGAAAACGTAAGAGAAACTGTCCATTGATATTCACTGGAAATAAAAGTTAAAACCACAGTGAGAAATCACCGTGAACTCACTTAATGGCTGGACTCAAAAGATAGAGATTGGCACGCTGTGGAGAAATCCGAACGCTCTTAACTTTGCTGATCAGAAGGTGAAATATAGAACCATGGTCTGGCTATTTTTCAAAACATTACAGATACTACTATATGATCTAGAAACCCATTCCTTATGATTATGCCTAAGTGAAATAAAAATATTTATATTCATAGGAAATCATGCATAAATGGTTGCAGCAGCATTAGTTATCATAGCCAGAAGCTAGAAAAAATTCAAACATCTGTAAGCTAGGGAATGAATACAGTGGAATAGTAGTCAGCAATAAAAAAGAGCTTGGATGACTCTTGAGGTGACTGTAATAGACAATATAAGTCAGACACAGACTGTATTGTGTTCTTTTTCTGTGACTTACCCCAACAAAGGGAAATGATAGTCAGAAAGCAGGTCAGAGATATTCTGATATTGGTAACATATGTGGAAGGCCGACTGCAGATGGGCTTGGGAATTTTACAGGTTATAAAAAAAGGATGCTGGAGAAATGACCCAGTGAGAAAGAGCACTAGCTGTTTAGTTCACAACACTCAAACCATTTGCTGCTCCAGCTCCAAGGGATGCAACACCCTCTTCTGGCTTCTGTGGACAATTGTCTTCATATTCACATATCCATGCAGGTACTGACACACACACAGACACACACACACACACACACACACACACACACACACAC
>CABHPH010138908.1:26369-58097 GCA_902168325.1 Peromyscus nudipes
ACACACACACACACACACACACACACACACACAGACATACACAATTTTAAAAAAAGGTCTTAAAAAGTTCTAAAGTCAGATTGTGGTTATAGTTTCAGTTTCATAAATTTTCTGAAAATTCATAGAATTTTATGCTTAAAGTGACTAGTATTATGGATATACAAAGGTATCTCAGTAGAAGTAGATGTATCATTTTATCTTTGAATTCTCAAAGAATTGTAGAAAGATCATCTGACATGGCTGGGCATGGTGGCACAGACATGTAGTCCTAGCAATTGCAGGTGGAGATAGGAGGATCAGAAATTCAAAGGCATCCCAAGGTAAGCAGTGAGTTCAAGACCAGCCTGTGCTACATGAAAACAGAGAAAAAGGAAATCTCACTCAGTTTGATATCCTCCCCATTACTGTGTCCTTCAGTGTGGAATGTTAGCTACAGTTTTATTATTCATCAAGATAGTAGTATATATTGAAATTGATATACTTTAGTATTTTAGCACTGTTTTATTAATGCTCATAACATCAGATCACAAGCCATGAATACTCTCAGAAGCTTTTAAACAGTTTTTTAAGATTTTGTTTTTGAATGGGGAACTGCTTGGCTTTTTGCAAAAGACTTAAGAAAGTACTCTGAGAGGACACAAGAACCTCACTGTCTCTTCAGTCAGCATAGTATTGTGAGGTAGCTTCTGTACTGGGGTATTTATTACTAATGGTCAGAATTTTTTAAAAGGGAATAGGGGTACAGAGACCTGGTTCCTGTAGAGAGGGAGAGAATTCAAAGAAGGTCTGGAGAGATGAGGGGGTGGAGGCCGAGTTGTTAAGCTGGTGGGGTTCAGATAATTTTCCTAAGTGTGGAGGACACTGAAAGTCAGATATGCTGAGAGCTGGCATGAGCTGGAATGCTGTGGGGATGAGGCTAGGAAGAGGGTTGAGCCTGGGAGTTGATGGGAGCTTTTACCTGTTTATTAAGTGCTTGGGCCCAGGTTTATTTAAAGAAGTAAGCCAGGTAGAAGGAGGTACCCTACAAAAGCATAGTTGTTTGTAGGTGATGGTAAGCAGTCTGTTGGTGGTACTGAAAAATCAGAAGAGGAATACTAGGCTGTGGCTTGAACCACTGGGCCAAAACAGAGGAACAGGGTTTTGTTGCTTGTAGTTGTATATGTTAGGAAAGAGTCCTGTAGTTTTCAGACTGTGTCCCATGCACCTGTATGGGAAGTTGAGTGGTGTTGCTCAAAGGCACCAATTAGAAACCTGAACAGAATCATCAGGATTATCATTTGAGTACTGTCTCCTTCCCTTGGATTTAAGGGCTGATGGGCAGTTCTGGCACAGACAGAGCTGCGAGTAAGTACAAAGGGTTGAACTGAAGACATCATTCCTTGTCTTGAGTTCACTTTGCTGAGTACAATGTAAGCACATTGCATGTGTGGCCAGATAATACTCCCAAAGCTTATTGATCAGGAGGGGATGTACTTCAGTTAGGTTTTGGACATCACATGATTATTGAGACTATAAGTAGAAAATGTGTATTGCTTAGTGTAATGACAATTACTGAAGTCTTCCTGGAAAGAACCTCAGGATACTAAAATGTAAAAGTTGATTTTGAGAATAAAGGAAACACACTTAAAGTAGAAATTCAAACACTAAATAGAAAAATGCCACAAATTTGTCTTGTTCAAGTTTTTTCTGCACAAACTTGAGTTAGTTTGGGGATCTTGAAAATTCAAGATATTTTCTTGTTGGACTAGCTAGTATTCATCATCACTCCCAAGACCTTTTTAAACTGTGTTCAAAATTAGGGTCATCTTCCCTGACAGTTTTCATTGCCTATTAGTTGTGCATGAATGCTTCAGAAAAGGCTTGAATAGTAAATCCTGGGGTGGATTAGTTTCCATGGGGACATCAGTCTTGTTTGATCTTGGCATTCATTGAGTTCTCAGTCTGGGATGTCACCATGGAATATGTTTTCCTATAAGAAGGACTGGAGAAGCAGGAGTTGCCAATTGAACAACATTAACCAAAGCTCACTGTGCAATTCAAGGTGTGTATTGTAGAGCTCAGTAAATACTGTAGTCAGGGTTTGGAATTCTGTTACTTTTTGTAAGCCATTTGAAGGTGCCTTACTTTGTAAAGTCTTTTTATTGGGAGAGTTAGGATTTAAAATACACAAAAATCAGATTAAGGCAAAGTATTTAGCATTAACAATTTAATTTTTAAAAACTCTATAAATTTTAAGGTAAAAATACTTTTTTCACTTTGGTACATTTATTAAAACCATTTAAGATAAGTTCTTCATCATTTACCTAAGCTTTGTAAAGTTCAGTTACTTTATGTCTATTTGTGATACTACATTGCTTTTGGTTTTAAGTTATAGATGAGTAAACCTTTTTTGCTTTTTTTTGAGCATTTGAATTCCTAAGAAATACATTTGTTTGCTCATCCTTTGATTTTGCAAATTGCTAAAATGTCTTAGTTCTTTGTATTAAATAGCACATGTGAGCCCATTGTAACCGTTAGCATGGTGTACCACAGAAGCTGTGTCCACTGAAAAAAATACTGACCTGAGATGGAAGTCCAGCTTTTGTTCCTTCCCAGCATGTCCCCAAATTGGCTTAGTGACTTTGGGCAAATCTCTCAGCACCTTGTTTTCCTTAGCTGTGTAAGAATGTCCAGAGGAAGAGTTCTCAGGACTGAGCAGGTTAAGCAGTATGTGATCAGATCTGTTGCTTCTTTCCAGGCTTAGGCATTATAAACATACACGTCAAGTTCATTCCCTGCACCTACAGCTTCCTGTTCTCCATGTTTGGCTCTAGGCTCAGCTCTAGGCTCGGCTCTGTCTTTTTCGCTATTCTTTTATGATCTGGCACAAATTGCTACTTTACTCTAGAATAAGCCTACTCAGTTTTTTCTATAAAACAAAAGTCATCCATCTCCTTGCATATTCAGATGTGTATATCTTATTTTTAAATATGGCTTCTTTTATCCTTATTAATAAAACAGTGACTTGTTTTTCTTTTAGTAAAGTAATTTCTCTTTCATAAAGAGAACTGGGCAGCTAGAAGTCTTTTGAGAACTGTTTGTTACATTCAGGCATTGTGGCCAACGGGAGAATGCATAAATACAAATGCCATCACTTCTTGAACATCCCTTTACACTTGTTGAAGTAGCAAAGATGAGCATGCTTACGTGACCCAGTGATGCAGTAGTTATTTAGAGTATATCCATAAGAAGAAAGGGGATGTGAACTATATGCTCATTAGTGATTTATTTTTTACTATTACTTAGAGACTGTGGTTTTCCAATGAGGGCCCATTCTGTTTCTTGATCTATATTTAAAATTTAAAATTATTAAAGGGTTTAAGAATTGGTTTAAGCTGAAACAAAATATAATACCTAAAATGTCAGTTGTTTAACACCAGAAATTATTAGGGAATTGCAAATCAAAACCATGAAGTATCACTTGGTACCCAATAGGTTAACTTTTAACAAAAACTAAGAAATAGTGTTGGTGTGGGTGTAGAGAAGTTGCAGCCTTTGTGTGTTATTGGCAGACATACAAAATGGTGTAGTTACAGTGGAGGAACGTTCTTTAAAAAACTAAATTGAGCTCAGTGGGTGGTGTACATTTTTGGCCTAAGCACTCTGGAGGCAAGGACAGGTGGATCTCAGTGAGTTTGAGGCCAGCCTAGTTTTCAGAACAGCCAGGGCCACATAGTGAGAGGCTGTTTTTAAAAATAAACAACAAACTCAAAACAAAACCAAAAAAATGACCTGTGCTGTAGCAGTTCCACAGGAAAGAAGGGCAAGTGTAGCAGTGATTGTAGCAGCTGTTCATAGCAGCCACAAGGTAGATCAACCAGGTGTCCATTGATACACGAATGACTAGGAAAGTTACATTGACATACAGAATGCTGTTCACCTTTCAAAAAGAGGGCAGTTCTCACACATCGGAGGGGACTCAAAGACACTTGTGCAGATCACAGAAGGACAAACTCTGTAATATTCTCTTTAAGGAGGCACTTATCATAGATCATCAAGACATACCACTTATGTCAGTTTTCTACTTAAAAACATTTAAAATGGTATATTTTATGTGTATTTTACTGTAATTAAAACAATAGTTTAAAATAATTAAACATGCCAGTATTTATAGTTCAGTTTAGTTGAATACAGATTTACATTTAAAACATTTTAAGCATTCTATATGACTAATGTTAATGTGTAGGTATATGTGCACATGTGTGTATGCATATGTGGATCCCAGAGGACAACCTCTCAAGTGTTGTTCCTCAGGAGCCATCCACTTTACTTTTTGAGACAGTCTCTCACTTGGCCTAGAATGTGCATGGTAAGCTAGCCTGGCTAGCCAGTGAGCCCCAGGGCCTAGCTCTGCACCCCAAAACCTGGGATTATAACCCTGTGCCACCATGCCTGGCTTTTCTTTCTGTGTGGGCCTGGGCATGTAACTTAGGTCTTTATGCTTGTATAGCAAACCCTCTTTGTAACTGCAGTTGCTCCAGCCCAGTGCTAACTACTTTGATGCAAACTAAGGTGTAGTTTTAGAAGTTCAGTTAAACTGTTCTCATTAGAAATAAAGCCATAGCCGGGTGGTGGTGGTGGTGCACGTCCCTAATCCCAGCACTCACAAGGCAGAGGCAGGTGGATCTCTGTGAGTTGGAGGCCAGCCTGGTCTATATAGTGAGCTAAAAACAAAGAAATAAATCTGTATTCTATTTAAATCCAGCGATACTGCTTACAAATTTGAGAAGATATTTTTTTCCTTAAACTAAGAATTTCATGCCAGTTGATTTTTCCAGAGTCACCGTAATTATGTGTATTTGGATTCTTACAATTTGTTTCTAAGCTGTTAGTTTCTATAAGGAGCTTGTTTTCTGTGAATTTGAAGACTTTGATTTATTACCTGCTTATCTCAATAAATCAGTTTCACAGAGCGCATACTTGAGTATAATTTGATATCACCTGTAAGTGGGAACTATTTTACATAGAAATAGAAGGAAAAGCTTTTCTGATTATGAACAGACATGTAGAAAACTTTTAGTTCTGTAACTAGCCATACATCAAACACAGTGGTTTCAGGTCACAAAAAACTGTTTTATTAATTGATTAAACTTACAAGTACACAAATAAAAATACTAAAAACCCAGGTTCTCCATTTTCAGTTGTTTGAAAAAGAGAATAATTCTTCACCCATCCAGCATGACATCAGATCCAACTCTTGGTTCAGTAGTGGGAATACAGTCCTGGTCCTGGAAATGGAAACACAGACCCAGGAAAGAGAAGGACATGAAGCAAAGAATGAACAGTGATAGATAGTAGTGCATGGGAACCACCTTGGGGTGTAAGAACAAGTATGCTTGGCTGAGCGCTTCTCATGTGTCCTCCATCCAGTGAGCTCACTCAAGCTTCTCCGGAGATGACCTCTAGGGCTCTTAACTGTAATTTTTAAAAAGATAAAATAGTGTTCTCACCTAGACAGTGTAAATACATGTCTAATTTAACCGACTTGTTATTTGATACAAAACCAGTAAACATTAAAACTGATTCAAAGATCATTTGCAGATATAATTTAATGAAATAAAAGATTGAGATTAGATTGCTAGATAGATTAAAACAACTACTAATTATCATATAGGGTGGTATACTAACATTTGGAATTACTCATTCCCTTCTAAGAACTCTACAGGTTAACCTCTGTCCCTACAGAGGTTGTAAAATAAGAGTTGTAAAATAAGATACTCACAAGAAAACCAACTGTAGATTTTTGTGTCCTAGAGGAACCTTTTGGGAGAGGTGGTTTGGGGCTGCTTTGGAAGGGAGGGGAACTCAGGTTCTGTTCTCTAAAGTCTTTCTCCCTCCCCATCCTTACCCTCTTTTGAAAATACTCTCAACTGACTTCCTCTTTGCTAGTTACTCTGAGCCTAGCAGAGTTTGTTTGGAGCATCACTGAGGCACAGGAAGGCAGGTGGGTGAGGAGACAGGTGTACTTTGTTAGAATAAATAAGCACCCATTTGAGGAACAGTTTGGCTGGAAGTGAGAATTGGCCTATTAATATTCATGTCACCTCTCCATGGTGCTTTGGAAATGGATACGCATTGCATAGCTCATTAATCACTAAAGTTAGGCCATCTTTCCCCTGAATTCAAGGTGAATTTTCTTTTGTATAGCAGAGGGGAGCTTTATTATTTTTTCCTGTTATCAGCTAAATCCTTGAAATGGAGGAAACTTGTGAAAATTTTCTGATTAATTCCTTTACAGATCCTAAACTGCAAACTGCAAACTTGGAAAGAAACATTAAGTATTGCTAAACCCCTCACTGACTGATTTATGAGCAAATTAAAGGTAGCTGCTGTATACATGACTTTGCTTTTAAGTGACCTAACTGTAATTCTGTAAACACTGGCTTTGGGAATGTGCCATTCAGAGTGAGCAAAAACTGGCCTAAGCTTGCTTGTTGGTCTCCTTTTATTTGTATCTTACCTTTGTTTCTCAAAACTTAAATAGAAGGAAAGCACCGGTATGAATCTTGTTTGTGTTACTTTTTTAAATTTTGCGCCTTGTAGTTTATAGGCTCCTCATATTTTGAAGATACAGGATGTGGTCCATGCATTGATGCATGTGTGAGAGCATCCTCAGGACCAGTGCTGTTTTCATAGTGCCTTCCTGACTCTCACTCTCATGTGTATACAGTCTGTTTCCAGAGGATCCATGATGGCAGCAGATTAAAGTCAGAGGCTGACATGAGCATCAGGTGATCTTCTAATACAGATTTGTAAAAAAAAAAATCCAGAACTATGCAACTTTCCATATATATTGTTTTTTGATTTTGGAAAGTGCAGTGTTTTATGTTTTCTTTTTTGTTGTTGTTTTTAACCACAGAATGAATCAAATATATTGAATTTATTGTTAATTTTAAATGAATTATTAGATCTATTTCTTAAATTTCACTTTTGTTTTCTAATTGATAAATATCTGTATATGTATTCCATTAGACATGAACTCTTGGGTGTTCTCTCTACTTTTCTGAATATAAGGGGGTTTGAGGCCATGAAGTTTGAGACCTGTCAATTTACATGATGTTTGCTGGCTTTAAGGCAAATAGCCCTTCACTTTCTTTTTTCCCAAATCGTGTGCTTTCCTATGTAATATGTAGTTTTTTTCTCCCACTGTGCTTGTGACAGCTGAGTAATGTTGACAAAGGACTTAACTAATGAGATTTACGACATGTGATAGCTATATATTAATGAAGTGGGATTTCAAGTCAGTAAGCACTGGTGACTTGGGGTGCTTCTCTAGCAAGGGCTCCTGAGCTTCCTGGAAAAAAAGGGGGGGGGGCGCTATTCTAAGACTTAGCTCTTTCTGACCCGGTTGACATGATGGTGGAAGAGGAGAGTATTGTCTAAACTTTTGATGATGTGACAGGATGATGTCACCTACAGAGTTCATACTAGAGTAACATGCAATGAATTATAAAAACAAACAAAACAACTCCTGACTTCCCTTATGCATATCTATGTTCCCTTGACTCAGGGCAGAGTATCTATGTAAATTTGGTATTTTTCTGCATGGGAGATTTCCCTCTGTTCTTTTATTATTTTTCAGTGATACATAGTAGTATGGGTGTACAGGTTATAGATCACTTTTATTTTGTTGCTTAAAATAGTCCAGCAGTGAAATGGCTCTTTCAGTTAACTCCCATGCCTCTTTGAGTGCGGATCAGTTGTTTGAGTACTACCTCTCTGACACTGAGATCCAGTAAGCTCATTTTGTGTAGTTCCTGCCCAGGCCTAAAGTCAGCCACCTCTCCTCCTAGCACTGGTTCCTTTGGTTGCAGAAAATGTGCCAAGATCTTGGCAGTACAGTGTGCTCATTTCTCTTGAGGTGTTTCTTTCAGGCCGTCTCAGCTGACAGAAAAAGAAATGTGTGTGTATAGTAACTCATGAGTGTGTACATACTTATAGTATGCACATTTCTGTGTGTAACCATCTGTGTTTACAGCGAGCCAAGCGTGAGTTCTCACATTTTCAACTAAAATCCATCATCACTTGGATCACTCTAGTCACAGCAGTGAGAACCTTACCATATGCTATCTGTTTGCTTGCTTGTTACACATACAGCAGTGTCAGAACTGCTAACCTGTCCCCACATGGGAAGCAGTTTTATCAGAGTTACAGTATTTATATGCACTTCCTTTTGTTCATCCATTAGACCCCTTTCATTTCCAGATTTACTTATTTCACCTTTTTTCTCTGTCCAACTCTTTTTGTAAGACTGTTCCATACATTTATACTGCAGTTATATTTATTGTTAAAGTCTCTATGTTTTCACAAGACCTTCTAAATGATTTGCAAAATTTTTCATAATTACATTTACTCTTTTATTTAAAGTGCTGAGTTTTAGCTGGGCGGTGGGTGCTCACACCTTTAATCCCAACACTTGGGAGGCAGAGGCAGACGGATCTCTGTAAGTTTGAAACCAGCCTGGTCTATAGAGTGAGTTCCAGGACAGCTAAGGCTACAGAGAGAAACCCTGTCTTGGAAAACCAAAATAAACAAACAAATAAATAATAAAGTGCTTACTTTTGAAAAAAAAAGGCATAGTACAGTATCTTTGCGGTTATAATGTCATACTGAACAGTCTCATCACCTAAAGGACCTGTGTTTCATCTATTAATCCCTAGCCTAGACTTCTCAAACTCCTCATAATATGAAATAAACTGTGCATACTTTTGCCTTTTTTTTTTTAAACTTTTGCCTGTTACACAGTGTAATTGTAACTATATAGGATGCAGACTTTCAGACTAGCATTTTTTACTTAGCAATATGCATTTTAAGTGTACGCTCTTTCTCTCTCTCTCTTTCACTCTTCCCCCTTTTCCTCCTCTCCTCCCTCTCTCTCTCTCTCTCTCTCTCTCTCTCTCTTGTGTGTGTGTGTGTGTGTGTGTGTGTGTGTGTGTGAGAATTTCCTTTGTTAATCAATAATACATTATATGGATGAACCAGTTTATCCATTTATGTATTGAAGGATGTCTGGGTTGCACTGGTTTTGGCCAGTTAGGAATAAATGTATAAACATCTTGTGAGGTTTTGTCTTTAGGTAAGTTTTCAAACCAAATGGATAAGTACAGAGTGTGATTGCTGTTTTTTTATGCTCAGAGTATGTTTAGTTTTGTGAGAAATCCCTGAAGTGCCTATAACTGTTTTGCCTTCCCAACATCAGAGAATGACTTCCTCTTGCCCTGTATCTCTCCTGATGTTTGATGTCTAGCCAGTGTGATATGGTGTTCTGATATGTAGGACTGCTTCATGTTCCTTGTGTAGATCTGTGGTGATGGTGAGCATTGTTCCTTGTGATTAGATGCTGTCTTTCTGGTAAAGCATGTATTCAGATCTTTTGTCCATTTTTTTTTTTTTTTTTTGGTTTTTTGAGACAGGGTTTCTCTGTGTAGCTTTGCACCTTTCCTGGAACTCACTTGGTAGCCCAGGCTGGCCTCGAACTCACAGAGATCCACCTGCCTCTGCCTCCCGAGTGCTGGGATTAAAGGCGTGAGCCACCAACGCCCGGCTCTTTTGTCCATTTTTAATTTGGTTGTTTAGTTTCTTATGGTTGAATCTTAAAGCTTTGCACATTTTATTAAGTATGTCCTGTAATATATGTCCTGTGCTGTGACTTTGTCTTCTTAACAACATTTCTTTCAGAGCAGAAGTTTTAAATGAATTTAATAAAGTGCGTACAACTATTTTTTCCATGTATTTTGTTTTTGATGCTATATCTGAAACCTCATTAACAAAGCCATGATCACCCAGATTTTCTCTCCCAAATGCCTTTGTCCAGAAGTTTTCTAGTACTGAGTTTGACATTTGGGTCTGTGATCCACTTTGAGCTCACTATAATGAAAGGTGTAAGGTTTGTCTTGGTGCTTGGTTTACATGTGGATGTCCAACTGTTGAGCACTGTTGTTTGTGGAGACTTAGCTTTCTCCATTGAATTGCCTTTACTCTTTGTTCAAGGTTACTGTGTTTGTTGGATTTGTTTAGTCTGGTTTGTCTATTTTTGTTCTGTCAAGACAATCACAATGTCTTCATTCCTCAGTAGAGTTGGGTGTCCTGAGCCTTTTGTCTCTCATGTCCAACTTCTGAATGAATTTATCGATACTCATAAAACAGCTTGTTGCAGTTTTGATTGGGATTGAAAGTAACTGGCATTATAACAGTTTTGATCAAGAAAAATGTGTTTCATTTATTTGGGTCATCTATGATTCCCTTTATAGATGTTTTGACTTTCTTGTGTATAGATTCTGTGCATGTAAGCTTTAAACTTAGCTTTTTTTTCATTGTGTTTAAAATTTTATATTCTAGTCATCGTTATTATAAAGAAAAAGAATTTCACATCTTAACTTCATTCTAGGCTTTGCTATAATTACTTATTAGTTATAGTGTTTTTCTTTGTTCTTTGGGATTTTTTACCGTCATGTCATCTATAAAGAAAGACAGTTCATTTTTCTGTTCTTCTTCACTCTGAATTAATTCCCCCATCTCTTTTCTCCTCCTCGTCTTCCCTCCCCTCTCTTCCTCCTCTCCTTCCTTTCTTCCTTCCCTCCCCACCCCGTCTCCTTCAGGACTTGCACATTGTAAGCAAGCGCCCACCACTGGTCCACTTCCACAGCACCCACCACTGGTCCACTCCCACAGCGCCCACCACTGGTCCACTTCCACAGCGCCCACCACTGGTCCACTCCCACAGCGCCCACCACTGGTCCACTTCCACAGCGCCCACCACTGGTCCACTTCCACAGCTCCTACCACTGGTCCACTCCCACAGCGCCCACCACTGGTCCACTCCCACAGCGCCCACCACTGGTCCACTCCCACAGCGCCCACCACTGGTCCACTCCCACAGCACCCACCACTGGTCCACTTCCACAGCTCCTACCACTGGTCCACTTCCACAGCTCCTACCACTGGTCCACTTCCACAGCGCCCACCACTGGTCCACTTCCACAGCTCCTACCACTGGTCCACTTCCACAGCTCCTACCACTGGTCCACTTCCACAGCTCCTACCACTGGTCCACTTCCACAGCGCCCACCACTGGTCCACTCCCACAGCGCCCACCACTGGTCCACTTCTACAGCTCCCTGCAGTCCCTCCCGCTGCATTACTATATTACCTGGGATTTCAGATCTGATACTGAATAGAGGCAGCTGTGTTCATAATCCTAAGTGGGGAAGGACAGGAGACCACCTGGTTTCTTGATGTTAACTGTGCTGTTGGCAGTGGTTTCTGTGTGTTATTAAAGTGCTCAAGAAATCTTTCCTGTCACTTGTTGGCAGATTTGGTCAGCTGTTGAAATGTGCCATGTATTTCCTGCACTGATTAATGTATCACATTATTTTCTTTTTGTAGTCCTGTGGTGGAGGTGGATCACATTAATTGCCTTCCTCTCTTTCTTTTTCCTCCTTCTTTCATTCTTTTCCTCTCCTTCCTGTTCTCTTCATTCCTTCTTCCTCCCTCATTCCTGTCTATCCTTCCCTTTAAAAAAAAAATGATTTTTTTCATGCCAAAGCACTCTTTATCGGAAGGTGGTCACAACAAAGCAAAATTTTAAATTTATTAACCTGAACAAGATTACTTAGATTAAGAGCTCTTTTTAATGTAAAGAATATGCTCCCTGTTGATGTTTCTGTGCTTGCTTTTTCTTAGGCAGAGCACCCTGCTAATGGACCGGAGTGCGGTTATGGCTCCTTTCACCAGCAGTACTGGCTCGATGGGAAGATCATTGCTGTGGGTGTGATAGACATCCTCCCATACTGTGTGTCTTCAGTGTATCTGTACTATGATCCTGATTATTCATTTCTGTCTTTGGGTGTCTATTCAGCATTAAGGTAAGACCGCTTTGTACCGTTGTAATTAGTGTCATGGAGGTTCAGTCAATTACTCAATTTGTTTATATTTCATTATGTAATAGGACTCTATTTTTGATAGTATGTTATAATAATCTGCTGCTACAGTAGTCCTGAAAAACAAAAGCAAAACAGTTTCCTTTTAGTTGTACTGCACACATACATAGATAAGCAGGAATAAGAACAGAAACAAATATTCGAGAGAAGAGACTCCCACCGAAACCTTCTCACCATTAAAGAAAGACACTTGTGCTGTGTGACATGTATCTGCAGCCATGGCCACAAATGGGAAATCATTTTCTAACAAGGGCCACAGATACCAGCAGACAGTCAGGAACTTCCCACTGCTGACAACCACATGCTTCATGACACTGTTGCAGTCAGTAGCAGAGCAAATATGTAAGAGGTCTCCTAAGACTGCCTGATGACACCATACCTTCTTAGTCTGTAGATACATACACATCTCTATTTTCATAACACCATGTAAGTGTCTGATGATATGACTGTCAGAATGGGGCTCTTTCCTTAAACAGCTCTGTGTTTCTTCAGCACATGCACATTCCTTCCTTCCTTCACATCACATTAGCTGTATCTTTAACTAACACTCAGAGAATATGTATGCTAGGATAACAATATAGATAATGTTACATTTATGGAACATAAAGAATTCTGACAGGGGAGCTTAGAAAATATATACATGAAACAATAATCATCTCCAAACATGTGCTTTCTTTTTGAAAAATGTATTTATTATTATTTTGTGTGTATGATGGGGGTGGAAGGAATGGACATATCATGGCCTTTTTAGAGTCAGTTCTATCCTAGCACCTTTATATGAGTCCTGGAGATGAAGATCTGGACATCAGCTGTACCCAGAAAGCATTTTACTTGCTAAGCCATCTCACAGGAGTCCACAATGATTTCTTATACTCTAGAATGTATAGAAACATTAAAAGCTAGAAAATTAACATCAAACATTGGCATCATTTCTAAAGCTGTTACTTTTTTGAGAAAGGTTTCTATTATTCTCTCCCCCAACCATCTCCCCCACCACTGTGTGTGTGTGTGTGTGTGTGTGTACGTACACATGTTACATGCAAATTCCTGTGGAGGCCAGAAGAGGGCCAGCAGGATTCCCTGGAGCTGGAGTTACAGGTGGCTGTTAACAGCTAGATGTGGGTGCTGGCAACTGAATTCCTGTCCTCTGAAAGAGCAAGAAGTACTTTTTTTTTTTTTTTTTTGGTTTTTCGAGACAGGGTTTCTCCGTGTAGCTTTGTGCCTTTCCTGGAACTCACTTGGTAGCCCAGGCTGGCCTCGAACTTACAGAGATCCACCTGCCTCTGCCTCCTGAGTGCTGGGATTAAAGGCGTGCACCACCACCGCCCGGCCGCAAGAAGTACTTTTAACTGCTGAGCTATCTCTCTAACCTCCTAAAACTGTTACTTTTAAATATTAATATAAATTTCCCATTTGTGGCCATGGCTGCAGATACATGTCACACAGCACAAGTGTCTTTAATGGTGAGAAGGTTTCGGTGGGAGTCTCTCTCTCGAGTGTTTCTGTTCTTATTCCTGCTTATCTATGTGTGTGCAGTACAACTGAAAGGAGGAGGTTTGGAAACTGCTTTCCTTTTGTTTTTTAGGTAGCTTGCGTCTCTTTCTCCCCCTGTGTTTTTTCTCACTGTGTTCACATTCTTACACCATTATGAAGTCATATAATCATTTTTGCCTATGTCTCAGTGCCCATCTTGACATTTCCTGCCTGACTTTTCTCTTAATGCATCAATAACAAATTTACATTTATGCAGTGTTTGTAACTGATGTGTGACAATCCTTTTTCCTATGTGTTTAATTGTGCTTTATATGAAATAATTTAAAGGCTAGAATATCTTAGAGGTTTTAAGAGGTGGTCAGATTCAGGCTGCATTTTGGAGATAGATCCCAGTAATTTGTTGGAGCATCGGACATGGGTGTGAAGAAATGGTTGAGGATGGCTCATGGATTTGAGTCAGTAGTGGTGCAGTAATCCAAAATAGGCAGGTCCAAGAAAACAAGTGCCACTGTGGCTAGCCAGCCTGTGGTCAAGAGCTACTGAGTGTGGGTGTGTGTGTGTGTGTGGGGGGGGGCTCTTGCATTTGCTTGAATCTTTCCTCAGTTTGAATCTTGAAAGTAGATTAGTTCTAGGAATAGTAACATTTATTCTGTTATAGAAACATTTTAATTTTTGGATATTCTTTCAAAGATTTAAATTTGTACTGGAAAAATGAATAGAGTAGTCCTTTAAACATGGACTTTCTCGACTGGATAAGGTGGCATATGCCTGCAATCTCAGCACTCAGAAAGCTGAGCTAGGAGGAAGAGAGTTTGAGGCCAGCCTGGGCTATGTGTAGCAAGTTCTGGGATAGGCCACACTACATATAAAAGCCTCTCTAACAGAACAAAACAAAACCTTGAATTTTATGTATCTATTGATGCTATTAAAAAGAAGAAAAAAAAAAAAACAGGGAAGAAAACTCTCAAAAGACAAAACCAACATTCTTCCTGCTTTAGAAATTTAAATTTATTAAAACTCATATACAACCTGCCTATTCAGCTGGACAAGTAGGGGAAATTTTGTGTCAAGATTTATCTTAATACAAATTACAACCACTTCACACATAAGCATTTCAGTGAAGATTCAGCTTCTTTGTTTCAGCAGCCCTCATCCCTGCTAATAAATAGAAAAGCATGGAGGGAGAATGTGATATTGTCCCTCTCATTTTAGGGAAACTGTGTATATAAACTGTGTTCCTAGCTACACAGTAAGTTGTGAATCAGATACAGTCTAAAGCGTTGTGTGAAAATGCATATATAATTTTTCCTGATGTGTATCGTATTGGCTATTAAGTTTTAAAAAAATTTGTTGTGCTCTTAAAACAGCCCAGATTCCTTGAATATTCTAGAGCATATTGAGTATTATAGATAGCTTTGTTTTCATGTTATGTTGGCTATAGGTCAACTTTTTTGCCCAATAAAATTTGAACTTAGATGTATTTCTTCAAAATAATTTAGAAATTTTGGAGGCCTCTCTTTAGAAATAATTACCCTGTGTTTTAAAAATCATTTTTCTTGCCGGCATGGTGGTGCATGCCTTTAATCCCAGCACTAGGGAAAGAGAGATGAATCTCTGAATTTGAAGCCAGCCTGGACTAAAGAGTGAGTTCCAGGACCGTCAGGGCTACACAGAGAAACCCTGTCTTGAAAACAAACACACAAATCATTTTTCTTTTAAGAATTGGGTATTTTGATACTTTCCATTAGATTTTATTGAATTACATAGATTTTTGAAAATTGGAAACCAGAATTAACTGTACTTTTTTTTTGTATTTTGGCAGAGAAATTGCTTTTACTAGACAACTGCATGAGAAAACATCTCAACTCAGCTATTATTATATGGGTTTCTACATTCATTCCTGTCCCAAGATGAGATACAAGGTAATGTCAGCTTCATGCCTGTGCCTGTTTTCATTACAGAACATAAATTTTTAGTAAAATGTGCATCTTGGGGCAGAGGATTTGGAGTGTGTAGAGGCGGGAATGGGTTATTACGGAGACTTTTTGCTTGTTCATAAGTTCTTTCTGAAGTGAGAATACAGCCTTCTTGTGCTGACAGGGATCTCTTGCATTAGTGTGCGATTTAAGTACATTTTGCAATTTCCTTTTAAAAAATAGTTGTCAGAGTCTCTAGTGAAGGCAGTTGATATGTCCTAAGTGCTGGTACAGAACTGCAGAGGAGCAGACTTCTGCCACTGTGACCGGCACTTCTGTCTGCTTCACTGTGTGGTGTTTAGCTCTGAGACGTGTGGAGATGGGGGCGTTCTCACTCTTAAAATATCTAATGCAGGTGATGCTGGGGGAGTTTTAGCATAACACTGGGTCATAGAGTGGTTGATAGATGGTCTACGAGGATGTGGGGTTTTCTTCCAGAGTGGAGGAGGAAGGAAGGAGGGGCTCAAATGAAGAGTAGGTGTGATAGAGATGCACAGAGTTCAGGGAGAGATGCTTGTAAGTAAAGGGTCAGAGTGCCAAACCCGTGAGGCCTTCATAGGAGAAAGAATAGCTAGACACATAAAAGACCTGTCCTGGCTAAAAGTAGGATTTGTTTTTTGTTTGTTTGTTTGTTTTTAACAAAGTGAAACAGCTTATAAACATGCAAAAATAAAAACTGTTCACTGGGATCCCTGTGTGCCCACTACCCTGCTGTTATTCATCTATCTTCTCTTACCTGTTCTTTTACTCCACTCCCACCTTACTCTCCTTTTGAATTATTTTGGAACATAATAAGGATATCCCTTTTTTGGAAGACAGGGTCTAATATAGCCATAGCTGGCCTGGAATTTGGTATGTAAACCAGGCTGGCCTCAAACTCTGATCAGCCTGCCTCTGCCTCCCAAGTGCTGGGATTAAAGATGTGAGCTACCATGTCAGCTGTATCTTTTTTTTAACTGAAGAGTCCAAGACTGCTTTTTCCCTGTCCCGTCTTGTATTCTGAGGTACTGGTAATCCAAGACCTTGCACATACTAAGTAAGTGTCCATTAGTTTTACCTGGGCCTTGTATATGTAAATGCTTTAGTGGGTATTTCTAAAGCATAAAAACACTTTGAAAATGATTACAATCTTATCACACCTGAAGAGTACTGACAGTGTTTCTTTTTATTTTAATTTAATTTTATTTTATGTGCATTGGTGTTTTGCCTACATGTAGGTCTGTGTGAGGGTGCCGAATTACCTGGAACTGGAGTTATAGACAGTCATGAACTGCCATGTGGGTGCTGGGAATTGAACCCTGTTGCTCGAAATCTAAATGGTGTTATAATAAAAACCTGGAGCCAGATATTGGGGTAAATGCAGAAAGATCAGAGAGACAAAGGAACATTCTCACCACTACTGAATCCTCAGGCTTAATGGAAGGTGAGATTCTATCTCCATGAATCCTCTGACTGAAAGCCTGAGTCCTCAGCCAAAAAAGCTCCAGCCAAAAAGGCTTTAGTTCCTGTCTCCTCACACCTTATATACTTTTCTCTGCCTAGCCGTATCACTTCCTTCCTAGTGCAGGAATTAATGGTGTGTGTGTGCTTCCCAAATACTGGTAGCAAAAGCATGAGATCTCAAGTGCTGGGATTAAAGATGTGTGACTCTCAAGTGCTGGGATTAAAGATGTGTGACTCTCAAGTACTGGGATTAAAGGTGTGTGCCACCACTACCTGGCTCTGTTTTTCTCCTAGACTGAATCTCATGTAGTCCAGGTTGGCTTTGAACTTAGAGATCCAGATGGATCTCTGCCTCCCAAGTGCTAAGCCTCTATGTTTAATCTAGTGCTGGCTCTGTCCTCCGATCTTCAGGCAAATTTTACTAGGGTACAACAAAATGTCATCACAAACTCAGTCCTTTGGAAGAGCAGCCAGTGCTCTTAACCTCTGAACCATCTCTCCAGCCCTGACAGTATTTCTAAATATCTTCTGATATCTGGTATAGTCGGTGGTCCTACTTTCTTGTTTTATAATCTGTTTCACCATCAATTTATTTGACTTAGGACCCAGACAAGGGTCATATATTCATTTAATTTATATATCTTAAATCTCTTTAATCTGTAAGTTTGTTCTTTCACTTTTTTTCCTTCCCGTCCTTTGTAAGAGTAATTCACTGGACTTAGTAAGTGTGATCATGACCTTAAAGCTTTGAGGCTGAGGACTGAGGTAGCTGGTGGTTCCATTGTCAGCAGTCCTGGTCTCTAGAAGTGTGACTAGCTACACTCATTTTTCTCAGCTGTCATTTCTCCGTTTAGGAGTCACTTTCTCCTGCAGTCTGTACTGCATGCTAAAACTCGATTTGAAATAAAAGTGAAATCTTAAAATAAACCCCAAACCAAACTCTAAATTGTCATTTTTTTTTTAATTGAGCAAAGGTAACATGAAGACTAGTTTTTACACATGGGAATTTCTTCCTGGCATTTTTGGTATTTTTTTGAAATCATGAATCCTGAGCGAAGACTTTTGAAAAGTCAGGAAATTTGGGGGAAACTATGTAATTCTTCCATAAAAGTTAAAGCTGAAAAACAACATTAAAATGTTACTGATTTGAGAGCCAGGCATGGTGGTGTATGGCTTCAATCCCAGCACTTGGGATCTCTGTGAGTTCGAGGCCAGCCTGCTCTACAGAGCATGTTCCAGCCAGGGCTACGTAAAGAAACTATGTCTTGAAAAAAACAAATAAACAAAACAAAACGAACAGTTGTTACTGGTTTGAGGAATCCTATGTCAAATGGAAGGAAGATCTAGAGACATGACTGAGGGAACTGAACGCTGATAGGACATTGAAGGAATTATGGTGGAGGAAGCTGTGGGGTCTAATCAGAGAGTCTTGCTTATGGCTGCTGTTAAAGTAGGGCATGGAGCTGTTTGTTGTTAACAGTCTCAATTTAGTGGTGTAACTATAATGAGAATTTTAAAATGTGTAGAGCTAGTTAGGTGTGATGATACACATCTGTAATCCCATCACTTGGGAGCTCAAGGCAAGAAAAATACTATCAGTTTGAGGCCAGCCTGGTCTACACAGTGAATATGTTCCAGGCCATCTAGGGCTACATAGCAAGGTAATGCCTCAAAAGACAAAATAAAAAGAAAAATGAGGACCAGGGAGAGAGTTCAGCAGATAAAGACACTTAACTCTCTCATGCTGTCTAAGAGTTCAGTCCTTAGGACCCACATATTAGAAGGAAAGAACATGCTCCTGCAAGTTGTCCTCTGACCTCCACACGCATGCCATGGCAAATGTGTACACACACACACACACACACACACACACACACACACACATACATAGTAGATAAAAGTATTTTAAAAAAGAAAGAAAAGTGTATATACCAAGTCTCTGAGTAATGTTCCAAGAAGTAATAAGTTTTGGAAGCAAATAACTTAATTGGCAACTTGAGTTTGTGATTCTGTGTAGTACTGCTGATCTACTAATAGTTATCATAATAGTACCAAAGGAGGTTTGCTGGCAGTTTCCATTATTTCAATATTTGTAAATAGTATTAAACTAAGTATTTGTTACTAATTAAATGCTTTTAAAGGTATCTGTAATGGTGAGTGAAAATGTAACTTGGAGTTCTAGGAATTTTCTATCTCCATAGCCTCCAAATCAGTATCTTTAGAATTTGGACACATCATCAATGCTGTAAAATACAACAGATGACTAGAGGCTGACTTGGAAATCAGAAAACCTTTGACTTTTTGTCCAGTTAATTTGTGTCCTCATTTTTTCTTCTAGGGAGAGATGTTTTGTCATGAAATTGTATCATTAGTGACTTTGTAGATCTCTGTGAGATGATAGAATTTTAAATATTAATTTATTTTGTAAAGCCAGCATTTGCCTGGAATCACTGTTTTTGAGCACTTGGGTTTTCAAAAACATGCTGCTTTTAGTTTTTAGATTGTTTCTTAAGGGCTGGGGTGATTGCTCAGTGGGTCAAGCTCTTCCTGCATGAGCACGAGGACTTGACTTTGGTACCCCAGCACCTATGTAAAGAGCAGATGTGGTGGCACATGTCTGTAACCCAGTGCTGAGGCACAGGATAGAGAGAGAGGGTTTGCTGGCTAGCCAGTCTAGCCAGACCAGTGAGCTCCAGGTTCAAAGAGAGACTGCATCTCAAAAAATAAGGTAGAGCTAGAGGAAAGCACTCGAATTCAACTCTGTCCCCACACAGCCATGCACTTAGGAAATTCAGGGCTTGTATGTATTTACAAGGAAGTGCATAAAGCAGTACCAAGTGCCCTTAACTATGCTTGAAGATACATTAACGCTTCATTTGGATTTTCTTGTACAGATTTGTTCAAATTAAGTTAACAGCCCTTACTATATTTATTTGTTATATAAAATATATTACATGTATAAAAGTAGGTCTAATTTTGACAAAACAGCTTATTTTACCTGCGTTGTATTACTGAGTAAGAAACTGTCATAAAGTCATACTTAAATGATGATTCTTTTCCATGTAGAGATGACTGGAGGTTCTCATGATCACTGCCTTTTCCCTGCCCATCAGAGCTAGTGTCCACTTGCCTTCCCTAGATGAGACTGGCCTGGTGACTGACTTTCACTGGCTAATGGATACCATAAAAATTATTGTTTAGAATTTCTGGGCTATAGTCTTAGAGGGCTGTCATTTTTCACTTCTGTCTTTGAAGCCAGGTGTCATGTAAAAGATCCAACTGCTCGACTGTAAAGAGAGTCCTGAAGCCGTCTTGGATATTTTAGTGCAATTGTGTGATTAAATCCAAGAGACCAGCAGCAAAAGCACCAACTGAGCTCTGGTCTGCTCAGAGTCCTGAGTTACGAATTACTGTTTTAGGCTGCTGAGTGTTGCGGTCCTTTGCTGCTCAGCAGTAGATGACAGAAGCATGGTGTGGATATGGAAGTCATACTTCATCCTGTGTTGATTGTGCAGGCTTATATCGTAGAATGAGCTGATCTGGGCAGTTGTTATGATGGCTCAAAGTGAGAGGTTTTACAGAGCCACTGAATTTCTCTCTGGTTATACAGAAATGCTGTGAGCATTATAAGAGTTCATCGTAGAAGGTTTTTATAGAATACTCTTATTGAGCCTACAAGTTGTCTTCCCGTGTCAACAGATTTTGCTTTTGTTTAAGTTGCTAATGATGACCACTCAAGATAAAATCACCATGTTTTTATTTTCATAGTTGTATAAACAACGCATGTTACAGTAAGTTCTCCTCTCTGCTTACGGTTTCTCAGTTTACAACAGTTTACAATTTAGATTGCCTAAGATGGTTTTGGTTAAAGATTTATTTTTAGTGTGTTTTACTTGCATGTATGTCTGTGCACCACTTGTGTGCCTGATGCATGAGGAGGCCAGAGAGCGCATTGGATCTCCTGGAACTGGAGTTACAGACAGTTGTGAGTTGCCATGTGGGTGCTGGGAATCGAACCTAGGTCTTCTGGAAGAGCAGCCAGTGCTCTTAACCACTGACTCATCTCTGTAGCCCCTATATTTTATTTTTAATGGTGCCATTGGTATAAATGTGTTTCTGTGTTCATAGGTTTATCTTTGTAACTTCTAGTGTTACAGAGTAAGCCTTTACTAAAAAACAAATTATTTCAGCTTTGTTCAGATTTTTACTTTGTGCATAGTGAACCTTATTTATTTGTTTGTTTATTTATTTATCTCTGTCTCCTTCCTTCCTTCCTTCCTTCCTTCCTTCCTTCCTTCCTTCCTTCCTTCCTTCCTTCCTTCCTTTTCCATCTTTGGTGTGTTATTCTCTCAAATTTCTATATTAATTCACATCTCAATATTTAATCCTTATCTGTCTGTATACTTTTTCTTTTCTGTATGTGCTACAAAGGATTTTTTTACTTAAAAAAATATTACTTTGCTAAAACTTACAAAGCATTTCCAATGCTTTCCAAATGTTCACTATTTACATATAAAGCTTACTTTATATTCTCCTTTTTACCTGCTTCAATACATTTAAAAACTAACTACTTGATTACTTTTGAAAGTAGAAATTGGAGTTTACTGAAGTGTTGTTAGGTGTAATTTAAAATACTTTGCTCCCATGTTATCGCTCAGTGCCACTGAGAGGCTGTTGTGTATTCTGAAAGGGGTGTTTTGATGAAGTCCTTTAAGCAGACCTGTGTGCAGGCCAGAGTAAACAGTGATTTCAAGCAGTCTGCTCTGGTGTCATGACATGGCCAGACATCAGTGGAAACATCAGAAAGGGTTCTGAAATAGCAGAAAAGAAACAAAGAGCTAATTCATCTTTGAGCAATCCTTACACCGAATGCCTCAGCTGGACTGTGGGCAGACAGAACCTCTGGAATTCTGTAGGACTTTGCCCACAAGAAGGCTTTTGGCATTACTGGTACAAAAGTACCTATAAAAATGTTAATTGGCATCAGCAGAGCTGTGTTAGCAAAATCGTGTGCTACTGAAACCCCTGAGCTTCAAAGTTTCTTGACCAAACAGACCAGCAAATGTTATTTTACTATAGTCTAGCAGCCCACGGTCTTGCATGTGGGTACATGTGGTAGTGACTTTCCTATTGCTGGGCTGAAAGGAATACAAATGATCTCATAAGTTACCCACAGCACAGAACAAAATACTGGATTCTTTTGATTCAGCATCTGTTTTTTTGATGTCCACTGTCCAATGGATTAGACATAGTCAGTAAAATAAACCACCGCAGAATAATTTTAGTAAGGGATTTTGATGCCTCCTAGAGGCAGTGGGAGGTAAAAGAATCTGCTCTCATCACCAAATAATGTTTCTAAAATTGTCTCAAGCGAAGACATGTGGCACATTGGAACCAAAAGTAGTTTCTTGAGGGTCATCTGTTCTAAGCTTCTCATTACATATGAGAAAATTAAAGGTGGTTGAACTTTCCCAGTGTTTGTATTAACTCACATTTAATTTTAGTGACATAAAGGAGCATCTAAGCTAAAGAATTAGATTCAGGGGCTGGAGAGATAACTTTGGTTAAAAGTATTTGTTGCTCTTGTGAAGGATCTGAGCATGGTTCCCCAGCATCCACATACAACCACCTGTAACTCTGCTCAAAGGAATGAGTGCCTTTCCTGGCTTCCTCAAGACCAGACAAATGCACACATTCAAAAATAAAGATAGATTGTTGTCAAAAAGAATTGGAGTTCATATAAATAGTATTATTTAATCATATTTTTTATAAATTGTATATAGATGTTTTTCATTTTGAAATATCCTAGCTGGGTGGTGGTGGTGCATGCCTTTAACCCTAGCACTCGGGAGGCAGAGGCAGATGGACCTCTGTGAGTTCAATTCCATCCTTGTCTACAGAGAGAGTACCAGGACCGATTCCAAAGCTACATAGAGAAACCCTATCTTGAAAAACAAAAAACAAAATTCCTAAAATGCTTAAGTTGTTTATTTAGTTTTAAATTTCTTACAATTGTTTGTATGAGTGCACATACATGTTAGAGCACATGAGAGATCAGAGAACAACTTCTAGAAGTTTGTTCTCTCTTTCCTTCATGGGGATTTTAAGGCTGGAATCCAGGTTGTCAGGCCTTGTAACGTGTCTTTACCCACTGAGCCATCTTGTTGGCCCTTGATTGCTTATTAAAGTTAAATATTAACTGGGGGAAAATTAGTCCTTTTAACCACAGGCCATATTATTTATCTCTATCCCTTTATCATCTCTGCAGTGAACTAGACTGTTTAACCTTTGAAAAAAATCAGTAATGTGGAGCCTTGGAAAAATACTAGTACCTGAACTCTATCCTGACCTAGTAAAGAAGAGTGCTTGCTTTCCTCTGTATGATCCAGTCCCTGGCAACCAGTCACTTTTTGCTTTGCCCCAAAACTTCCTGCCTCTGTACTTCTCACTCTCCCTTGCATTAGAAATGGCTTTCTCTCCTGTGCCAGGGCAGCACTTTCTTTCTAAACTCAACTCATGCCACCAGAAAACCATCCTCTGTTTCTCCCCTGCCCCCTTCCTAGCAATCCCGTTCTTGTTAAAGCTAGAAGTACATCTCTGCTTCTCAGTATTCAAGTTTAAGTTTGTTACCTGGAGCTCCCTTGAGCCCTGTCTTACAAATACCTGCTTTGTCCATGTTTATAGAGGACCTGCTCTGTGCAAAAGATCATGACAGATGTCAGGGCAAAGGAAGATGATCAGACAGGTCATGCTTGTTCCTCCTCAGGCATCTTATCAGTTGTGGTCACTCGTGTTCAGCAAATTTATTGGCAGATTGAAAGTAGTCAGAAGATTTTTTTTTTTTTTTGGCATGCATTGTGTAGGAAAGGCAGATGAGTGTCTGTGAAAATAAAACTGAAAAGTAAAAGGAAGTCGTGAGTACTGCATACTAAGCAGGTGGTTCTAATGGAAACAGGAAAATTTAGGAGTCTCAGCTCGAGTATAGCTTGTATTTTTTGTGACTCGTTTTCACTTCTACTTATACTTTATCAGTTTTTTATTTTTGGCAAGACAGGATCTCACTGTATAGCCCTGGCTGGCCTGTAACTTGCTATTTAGACAAATAGACTGGTTTTCAATTAAAAAAAAAAAAAACTGCCTGCCTCTGCTTCTTCAGTGCTGAGATTAAAAGTGTGTATCACTGTGCCCTGCCTATAGTTAATTTTGTTAAAAGAAGACTTGTTATTGGAGTGTTATACATATATATGATACACATACAACACACACATCTTCAGAAAATGCATCAATCTTAAGGATCTAACTTAATACACTTTGACATGGCAAACATCTAGGTGTAACCTAAAATAAGAAACAGTATGACTAGCACATAAGGCTCCACTGATTACTATACCTCTTCCAAAGATTACCACTGCTTTCTGACCTTATTCTAGTTTAGCCTGTTTGTATACTTTGTGTAAATGGAAGAATATGTAATATTTTGAATGGCTTTTATCCAAACATTGTGTCTGTGAGATTTATCCATCTGGTTGTGTGTAATGATAGGTTGTCTTCAATAGGTGATTGTAGCATTATATTTAATGAATATATTGTATTTCATATTTCCTTTCTGTGGTGGATAGACTGCTTCTCTTTTTTGACAAATGCAAGTGCAGCTGTGAACATTGACTTACATGTCTTTGGTGACCATCTCTATGTATTCTAGTGAGTATAGACCAAGATTGCCAGGTCACGAGATATGTATATACTTGTTTATTTCATATTGCCTATTTTTTGAAGAGGCTATACAAATTTATAACCCTATTCCCAACATCCTTTCAATATATGTGTAATGTATAATGTTGTGGTTTCATCTTGCATTTTGCTGTGTATGGTCAATGTTGAACACCTTGTTATATGATTGTTGGCTTTTTGTCATATGCCCAGGTTTTATGCCCACTTATCAGTAGGGTGACTTTTCTTAGTTATTTGTAGGTATTCTTTTCTTTTCTTTTTTTTTAAATTCTCTCATACAATACATTCTGACCTCAGTCTCCCCTCCCTCCACTGTTCTTCCATTTCCTTTCAGAAAAAAAGCAGACTTCTTGGTGATATCAGTCAAACTGATATCTTATTACAAGATGCAATAAGACCAGGCATAAACCCTCATATCAAGACTGGATGAGGCAACCTAGTGGGAGGAAAAGGGCCCTAAGAGCAGGCAGAAGAGTCAGAGACACTCCCCCTCTCTCACTATTGGAAGTCTCACAAACACCCCAAACTAAACAACCACAGCTTGTATGCAGAGGACCTGGAGCAGACCCATGCAGGCTCCATGATTGCCTCTTGAGTTTCTGTGAGACTCTGTGAGCCCTGCTTAGTTGATTCTGTGGACCATGTTCTCCTGGTGTCCTCGACCCCTCTGACTTCTACAGTCCTTTTCCCCCTCTTTTTTCCCTGAGTGCCACCTAATGTTTGGCTATGGGTTTCTGCATCTGCTCCTATCAACTTCTGGAGGAAGCCTCCCTGATGATGATTGGGCTAGGCACCAATCTATGAGTCTAGGAGAGTATCATGAGGAATCATTTCATTGATTTTTTTTTTTTTTTTTTTTTTTTGTCATTTGTGTTTGGTTTTACCCTAGGTCTCTGAGCCATCCAACTTCTGGTTCTTGGCCATCCAGGCAGTGTCTGGCATGGGCTCACTCCTGTGGCTTGGGCCTCAAGTTAGACCAGTAATTGGCTGGCCATTCTCACAAGCTCTGAACCACCAGCATATCTTGCAGGCAGGACAGGTGTGAGCTGAAGGTTTTGTGCCTGCGTTGGTGTCCCAGTCCCACTACTAGGAGCCTTGCCAGGTTATCAAAGATGGCCAGTTCGGGCTCTGTATCCTCCATTACTAGGAGTCCTAGCTAGGATCACACTCATTGGTTCCAGGAAGTTTCCACTGTACTAGGTTTTCACATCACTCCCTAATGCCCCCCTATTCCTTCCAGTTGTCTCTCTCTCCATCCCTCCATCCTTCACTCCTTCCCTTCCCCACCTGATCTCTCCTGTTCCCATGCCTACCTGCCCACAGTCCACCTGAAAAATTTATTCTATTTCCCCTTCCTAGGGACATGAGATTCCTGTGTTCCTCCTAGAGCCCTCTTTGTTATTTAGCCTCTTTTGATCTGTGGATTGTAGTGTGATTATCCTTTACTTAACAACTAATATCCACTTATAAATGAGTATACATCATGTTTGCCTTTCTGAGTCTGAGTTGCCTCACTCAGGATGATTTTTTTTCTAGTTCCTTCCATTTGCCTGCAAATTTCATGATGCCATTTTTTTTCTAACAGCTGAGTAATACTCCATCGTGTATCTACATTTTCTTTATCCATTCTTTGGTTGAGGGACATCTGGGTTGTTCCCAGTTTCTGGTGTAGGTATTCTTTATACATCATGGATAAGAATCATTTGTTGGATAAATACTGTATGGATAACAACATTACTCATTGCTTGCTTTTCCTTTCTCTTTATTGTATATTTTAAGGAGCAGAATTTCTTAACCCTAATGTTTACCAGTTTTGCCCCATTATGAAAGTTGTTACTTTTGTGTCTGTTAGGGTATTTTTGCCTTCCCTATTGCCATGGAAATGCCTTATGTAGTACAGCCTGTTTTTTACGGTTCTTGCTTCTGAATCGTGTTTTTGAAAGACCATCTGTGACCTACATATTAAAATAATGGTGGTATCTAAATTTATTGATTTAGAGGTATCCATTATATTAGGTGACAAAGTATAACAGCATCATTGTATGATGCCATGTATAATAAACAAACATGGCATGTCTGTTTCCATTTTTCGTTTTCAAAATTAATAACAAAATCCAAAACAAAATAAAAATTTATAAAACACAAGTGATTTATTTCTGAAATTTCTGGAGTCTGGGAGGTCTGAGATCCAGGCACTGGTAGTTTCTGTGTCTGGTGAGAGCTGTTCTCTCTGCTTTCAAGATGGCACCGTGAACTCTGTCTCATGTAGAAGGGACAGAAGGACACAGGGAACCAATGCTGTGCCTAAGGGAAGAACAAAGGGGACCTAAGCTAGTTTCCTTCCTTTAAAAAACCACCAGTCCATTCATCAGGATGGAGTCCTTCTGACTCAGTCACTTCTTAAAGCTCACCTTCTAATACCACCCCCTTGAGGAATGAATTTCAACATGAATTTTGGAGAGAGACATTTGGACCTCAACAGCATCTAATTGTGTATGACCCACTGTAAGTAAAACCCTCGAAATATTAACTAGAATATAGCATAAAGAACTTCTGGGGAGTATAATAGTAAACTTTGTATAATTGTATAATATAACCTTACAGTGTAAGCATTTTAGCAAAATAACATTAACTTGCTCTAACATATTAGAGAAGGGGAGTGAAGTGAACTGAAAAGAGACCTACTCTGCATCCCTCTTTCTACTTGGAATAGTGCTTTTCTTTTGGGAGTGCCTCTAGTGTCTACAGATGTTATTGATGAGCACAGCCAAGATGGTTAGAGAAGAATGTGTATGACTTGCTTCTAATGAGTTAGAAGTCAGTGGTGCTGTGAAACTTCCTGCAGTGCACAGGATAGCCCAAATAACAGGGAATTACCTGACCCAAAATGTCCGAAGTACCAAGGTTCAAGGACCTTGTTTAAAATGTTACTGGTTTGCCATTCAAATCCATAGGCTGGCCTCTAACTTGTGATCCTGTTTTAGCCTTCCGAGTTTTAGCACTAAAAGTTTGTACCTGTCACATCTACATTAACACATTCAAATGCCTTATTAGCAAACTTTGAGCAGCCATAATCATCTTGGCTGTGCTGCAGAAAATCAGAATGCTAGTGCTGAGAAGCAAGGTGCCCACCGCTAGGACCTTCACCAATTTCTACCAGGCTCCCGACTCCTGTCGTTTGTACGTGGCCTGAGTCGTGATACTTAAAAATGACTTCTGTGGTATGTGGGAATCATTTTACTAGAAAGCTGTGTTTCAGCTGGGCCTCTGAAATCCAAGTCCCTTTGCTTGGTCTTGGGGGTTCCCTTCTCCCCCAGTCTTCCCTGTTTGCCTGGAGGCGTGTCATTGTCGTGCAGGAGTGCCTCCTCCCACTCTGTCTGCCAGCAGTGCGCCACAGTTACTTTACGGTTCATCTGTGACCCATTTCATTTACGGTAATCTGTCCGTTTTTTAACCAGAGCTCTCCGTTCATTCAGATGTTTGCTATGTCCACGTGTCTTTTCTGAGGAAAATTGCCAAAGAAAATGCTGCCTTTGACTCTATATCAGCATACTTAGTACTGTGTGATCCTGCCATCTTATCTGTGGTTGCTGGCCTGGAGATGGGGTGCCTGACCCAAAAACTCAGCTAGCTGTTCTAGGGTAGATTAGTATCATGTAAGGCTTAGCAGTAAAACTTGGGCTCCTGAAGAGGAGATGAGCAAACCTATCAGATCCTTTTCTTTAAGGGTAAGACTTAGGATTGGACTGTGGAGAGGAGTCATAGTTACAGTGAGGACATTCATAATGAGAAACAGCAAGCAAAAAACAGATTAGGTTTTCTAACTATGGAGCAGCAAAGTTGGACATTGTAGAACATGCTTGTTCTAAGACACATTATCTAGAGAGTAGAGACCTTGAGTTTCCTTTATCTGGTTTTCAAAGAGATCAGTGACTCAAAAGCTATCAAGATGAGAGAACCTGAGATGGCAGGGGAAGCAAAAGCTGAGAGTTAGTAGCAGATGAAAACACAGATTGGAGCCTCCTGCTGCTGAGGGCACATAAATAACTGCTTGCCAATTCTTGACTATGAGCTTGCATCCATGAAGCTTTCATCTAGCCTAGTTTCCTCTTGCTGGATAGCCTAGAACTCTCTAGGGGCCTGACTGTGTAGCTAGTATTTCTGCCTTTGTCTCTATAAGTACCTGTGGACCATTTCCATATTAGTATGAGCTTCTTGTGAGGATTATGAGTGTATTTATGTCCTCTAAGCAGAAGGCCACTATAACAACCTTGTCTACCAGCAGCATGTGTGCATTAAGGGAACAGCAGCTAAGGCAGGTTTCCCAGCATGCTACTCATTTGTGACAGTACCACTTAATCTACCCAAGGTTGAGATGAATAGTGGAGGAAAGAGCTTGGTGAAGCAGTGAAAATTCTACTCCCCACCCCAGGTATTATGTTACAAAATTGGTAGCATGCAAGCTCTTCTGCTGTGTCCCAGAGAACAAAAACTGACCCAGGAAAGACATCCTTGGAGTTAAGGGGCATGCCAAATGAGCTGCTCTTTAATTTGGATTCTTTATTTTCCCAGAAATGGAGTCTTTTGGCTATCCAGACTTGACTATTTGACAGATATTTTCTCAGAGTGAATGATAAGAGCTTGTGACTTCAAAGAAAACAATTGCTTTTATTATAATGAAGTATAAAACGTCCATAGCTGTGACTGTAGAATGTACCTTGTGAATAAACTTTAAATAAGTGCTTGGACTTATAGGTGTGCATTACAACATGCTTCCAGAGTGTTCTCATAATCACTCACCCAGTTTGTTTCCCCGAATGCGTTTGTTAAAAATCAGAGAAATCGTTGTTGGGACCTGAGTGTTAACTAAAGTCCATACCCCATTTAGATTTCACCAGTTTCTACACTAATAGCCCTCTCCATCCTAGATCCATCCCACTAGCTGTTTTTAGTTGTCCGTCCAGTCTTCTTTTGTCTGTGATAGTTTCTTAGTCTTTCTTGCTTTGTTTTTGACATTGAAAATTGAGCAGTACTGGCAGATACTCAGGAGAAGGTCTCCTCATCTTGAGTTGTGGGTCTTCTGGTTAAACTGAGTTGGTGGGCTTTTATGAAATAATTCCACAGAGATATAGTTCCCTTCTTACAGCACATCAGAACTACCTGAACTAATGTAATTAAATAGGTCCAATGAGTCATTTTTGGCAAGCAGCACACAAGCCTTCAGTCTGCATCTGGATACATCTGACTGAGATTTGCAAGTGACCACATATACCTGTGTTCACACGTTTACACAGTTGAGCCTTCGGTGCTAATTTGCCTTAACTTTGTGGTCGCACATCCCCCAGGCCACCTCTTGAACCCATGTTGTGCTTGAGTTAGAAGCTACTGTTACTGTCTTCCTTAGTTACACTGCTCTGAATGGTTTGTATAGGGGATGAGTGTGATTTGTATTTGTGACCCTCTCTCTGGACTCCTTGTCACAGTCAAACCCTGATTCTGAAAAGGGCTTTGAAAAATCACTCTCTTACTTTGATTTTGGAAACATGGAAATGATATCTGCTTTGTACATCTTTAAATTCACAATGATGATACTTTTTTCTTTTTTCTTTATGTCTTAAAGAGACATACTTTACATTTATAAAAGTTTGTAGAAGTATAGGTCCTCATGAGTAGCACAGAATAAACAGACCTACGAGTTCCCATTGTCTTCTGGAAATTGAAGTTTCTCCTTCTGGAATCATATTCATTTATAACAGTGGCCAGCAAGCATTTTCTGTAAAAATCAGGTTGTATTTGAGGTTTTTGTGGATTGCCATTATATCAAAAGCAGCCGTGACTATATGTTAATAGGAGAGCATGGCTGTGTCCCAGTAATACTTTTATGAACTTTGAAATGATACCATAATTTTCATGTCATAGGACATTTTTCTTTTAATTTCTTTTCATTTATTTTCAACAATTAAAACATATAAAAGCTATTCCTAGGTTGTGGGCCCTACATAAGTAACCAGATATGGACCAGGGCACACAGTTTGCTGACCCTTCTTTTACAGTATGCTGGCAACCTACTTTGTTCTACTCCCTTGCTAATCAAGGCCTTGCATGTCTAAATCAAGATCATTGTGTTCTACATTGTATGGTGCATTTTAGCATTAATTTGAAAATATAAAACCAAAGTATATAGACAGTTTGCTATGTAAAATTCAGTAATAAAATTGTACAGTGTTTCTAGAACAAACTTTATTAGCTTGAGATACAAATTATGAAGTGAGATTATATTTATAGATTGAATTTGTACTATATGAAATAGTAAACCTTGAACTATCCCTTGGTGTTTCATAAGTTAAATATTGGTTAGTCAGCATTTCTATTTTTCTTAAGATTTATTTTTATTTGTGAATATGTGTCTGTGACTATGTGAATGTAGGTGCCTACAGAGGCTGATAGAGGATGTCAGATCCCCTGCAGCTGAAGTTACAGGCAGTTGTGATTCATCATGTGTAGCTAGAAGTGTCTCCAGTCCTGCTTGGGCCCTGCAGTCCCGTGGCCTGCTTATAAAATAATCACACAGAGGCTTAATATTATTTATAACTGGTTGGCCATTAGCTCAGGCTAACTACTGACTAGCTCTTATACTTAAACTCAGCCCATTTCTGTTCATCTATGTCTCCACGTGTTCTGTGGTTTTACCTGTGTGTCATTACATGCTGCTCCCTGGACGGCGGGCTGGTGTCTCCTGACTCAGCCTTCCTCTTCCCAGAATTCTCCTCTCTGCTTATCCCGCCTATACTTCGTGCCTGGCTACTGGCCAATCAGCATTTTATTTATCAATCAAAGCAACACATTTTCACAGCCTACAGAACATCCCACAGCAACCATGCAGGTGTTGGGAACCAAACTTTGGATCCTCTGAAAGAGCAGCAAGTGCTCTTAACTGCTGAGCCTCTCTCCAGCCCCTAGCCTGCCTGCCTGCCTGCCTGCCTGCCTTCCTTCCTTCTTTCCTCACCTCACCTCACCTCACCTCACCTCTTCTCACCTTCTACTTTCCTTCCTTCCTTCCTTCCTTCCTTCCTTCCTTCCTTCCTTCCTTCCTTCCTTCCTTCCTT
>CABHPH010138908.1:58107-82126 GCA_902168325.1 Peromyscus nudipes
CTTCCTTCCTTCCTTCCTTCCTTCCTTCCTTCCTTCCTTCCTTCCTTTTTAACATTTTTTTATTGATTCTTTGGGAATTTCACATCATGCACCCCGATTCCACTCATTTCCCAGTTCCCCCCATATCTGCCCTTTACCCTTATAGTGTCCTCCCCCAAAAGAAAACTTTAAAAAAAAATCAAATCAAACCAAACAAATGAACAATAACAACAACAAAAAAAACCAAAAGACACTTTTCCCTCTTCCGTCTTTCCCACCTCTCCAACACCTCTTCATTCGTCTTAGTGGCATTGGTAGCTTTGATGTGCCACACAGTATTCCCTTTTGTCTAATCAGCTTTACTTGCACATACATTGCTGGTTCATTGCTGGTACACCATCATCACTGAACCCTCATTGAAGCTCCTCTTGGCCACGCCCTGAGTCATATAGATCCTTGCACACTCCAGCAGGTCATAGATGTGGTAGATGTTAGGATGAGCCAACCCAAGGCCCTGGAGGTGGGCCTGGATGGTAGCTGAGCTGATCAGTCCTGGCCACTGGGCTGCCCCCCTCAGGCAAGGGGCAGAGCCAGCTCTCCTATGCCCATGCCATCAAGGCCAGTTTTCTCATGCCCATGATGAGGGTGGGGCTATCTCTCTCAAGTTCAAGAAGTGGGGGGAGCTCTCTTGGTGCAGTGTCCAGTGAGAGGCAGGGCCAGCTTTCTGAGGGCCAGCAAAGGGTGGGGCTGGCACAGCATGGCCCTCTGATTTCATCCCACATGGTTCCTCTGGCCCCCTAGGGTAACACAGGCCACAGACATCAACACAGACCCAGACACAGGTGGCGGCCCAGACCTCAGGCATCTGCATGGCCTTCAGTGGTAACAGGAGCAACAGATATCAACACTGACCCTGGCTGCTGTAGGGCCACAGACCCATACATGGCCAGCAGCAGCAGCTCGAGCCCCAACAATACCATGGCCCCGTGTGGTAGCACAGGCCACTCAGACCTGTATGGCCCCAGCTGCAACATGGCTCTCAGACTTCAACAAGGCTATAGGTTGTGACCCAGACCCCTGAGCTTCCATGTGGCCTTTGGTGGCAACCTGTGCCATGAAGATTAGCACAGATTCCAGCTGCAGTAGGACTATGAACCCAGACATGGCCTTTGGCAGCAGCCCAAGCCTGGGGACCATGGCCCCAGGTGGCAGCCCAGGCCACTCAGATCAGTATGGCACAGCTATAGCATGGCTCTTGGACACCACATGAATTCAGGTGGTAGGCCAAACCCCAGACATCCCCACAGTCTTTGGTGGTAACAGGAGCCAAGGACATCAACTCAGACCCTGGCTATAGTATTTCTCCACCACATATTTGTTCATCATAATGACACCCACCTGCCTGAGCCGAAAGGCATCAGGTGAGCCCGAATATGTCTTCTCACCAGCCCAGGCCTTGAGGACCCAGGCTGGCCTATGGGGTGGCTAACACCCTCCTGAGCCTAAAGGCATCATATGGGTTCTGCCTTTCTTTTTAATAACCCTTCAGACACTTAATTTAAGATTATTAAAATTTTTAAAGATTCCAAAGTATATTTTGTTAGTATGAAATAGTTGTTAGGAGTCATTTAATGCTTTTAAAATGCAGGTACCTTGCAAAAGCAAATATTTAATTCAACTGATGATTACTGAGGTGTGGTGACTTGAATATAAGCATTTCTTCAGCATACTTTTGGAGAAGAGAAACAGTCAAAAAGTATCTGGCAAGGTCAAATATGTTGAGTTCTGGAAAGGACAGAGAGAGGGAGGGAAAGAGAAGGAGAGGAAGAAGAACAAACATACCTAGGACAAGGTATAGGTACAAGGACGTGGCTTCCTTCCTGTAACTAGGTCTTACTTCTGAAAGCATGTGCCATCTCCTGGAAAGGCCATCGAGTTTTGGGTCCTCCAGTGGGTTGACCCATCGGTTAGCAGAGTCCTCAAAGTCCCATCACTCTCAATAATTGCAATCTACTAGCTTGGGACCAAACTTGGAACACATGAGCCTTTGGGGGTACACTTCCTGTCCAAACCATGGCGGAAATTTAGTACTCTGAGAACACAGGTAGAGCAGAAAGAAGTTGTGTGTGTTTGGATTTGCCCCTGCCAATTATGAAACCTTCAGAGCTACAGGAAAGAGGGAAGAACAGTAGTACGCTGAACACATGGTTTGTTTGTTTTACGAGAGTGAGTTTGAGAGATTGTGTTTTACTCCAAGTACTTGAGCGTGGATCACATAAGCACACTTTTCTGTTAACCAAAGCACTGTTACCACTTTGAAGAAGTGTAATATGCTTAGAGTAATGCAGACAGGGCTGATATCCCACAGTCAGACTTCCTAATCATCATGGTGTCTTTTATTTTT
This sequence comes from Peromyscus nudipes, assembly GCA_902168325.1. NCBI lineage: Eukaryota > Metazoa > Chordata > Mammalia > Rodentia > Cricetidae > Peromyscus > Peromyscus nudipes. The sequence continues at coordinate 60,491 of CABHPH010138908.1, forward strand.
CTTCAATCCTGGATCCAGTCAAAATTTGCAGATTTCTTTTCATTTTATGCCCCCCACCCTCACCCAAGTGCTGGGGATTAAACCCAGAGCTGTGTATATTCTAGACAACTGCTCTACCACTGAGCTACACTCCCAAATCCCTTGCCCATGTTTTATAGATTTTTTTAGAATGGTGCTTATATCGAATTGTAACTTTGCTTTTATGTTTCACAGCATTGACATTTTTGAAGTCTGTGTCCTGTGCTTGAATTAGTCTCACTTATCCTGGTTAATCTTACTCTAGTAGTAGATTGCTGTGGGATGTCTTCCTTTACTCTGTGAATATGTGTTGCTCTGATTGGTTGATAAATAAAGCTGCATTGTCCTATGGCAGGGCAGGATGGAGCCAGGCAGGAAAATCCAAGGGAGATAGTGAAAGGAGAAAGGAGAGGCAGGGGAGATGCCATCCTGCCATCCAGGGAGCAGCACGTAATGGCACATAGGTAAAGCCACAGAACATGTGGTGACATATAGATGAATAGAAATAGCCTGAGTTTAGTTATAAGAGCTAGCTAACAAGAAGCTTGAGCCATAGGCCATGGCCATACAGTTCGTGATTAATATAAGCCTCTGTATGTTTATTTGGGTCTGAGCTGCTGTGGGACCTTGGGGCTGGGCGAGACCGGAGAAACCTTCCAGCTTCAGCAGATAACAGCATTTTCATGTAATTATAGACAAAATTTTCTATCAAAAAATGCTTCAGCTTTTTGTGTGTGTTGTATATTTGTGTGTTCATGTGCAGCTGTGTGTGTGTGTGTGTGTGTGTGTGTGTGTGTAACTGGGAATTGGACCAGGGCCTGATGTGTTCTGGCAAGTTTTTAACACTGAACTATATTTCTAGTCCAATAATCTTACTGAGATTAACCACCTTTGACAATAATTTACTCAAGTGATGCTTTATCAGACCCAGGACCTCAGTCAGGAGTCCTTTCCTGTCCGTTCATTCCAGGGTCAGTGATGTTGAATTAAATCACTTGGTTAAAGTGGTACCTCCCAGATTTTCCGCTGGAATGTTGCCTTTTCCCCAAGGCAGTTATCCATTTGTGGGCTCATACTTTGAGACCAAATATCTTATTCTTTACTGTCGGGGTGTACCCTGTAGCGTGGGTTGGTTGAAGAAAGAAGGCACTCCCAAGATGAATTTTTAGGCATATGTGGCAGCAGAAAGATCCAGACTCTTCTCATAGATTTGAACCCCGAACAGCTGTACCAAGCCATTTTTGTTGAAAGTTACACAAAGTATTTCCTCATACCAAGGTCCCTAATCTTAATTTACATGTCTTACTGAAGGAGAGTATCACATGCCTCCATGACTCTAGTCCTTTATTATGTATCATGTGTAAGACACAATAATACAAGAGCCTTACGTGTGCCTGATGTCGTGTGACCAAAGTTAGGGATGGCTGAAAAGCCCCTTCAGTTAAACAATCACTGTTTTCCACAAGGATTCTGCAAGGTCAATGTACTTCTAAAAAACAGCTGTTCGTTCTAATATCTACCCCATACAGTGATTCTGCTAAATTCCTACAGCACTTTACAACCTTTTACCCAGGGGTAAAATCCTTTTCAATTTCTGAACACTAGTCTATAATCTCCATAATTTGTGAACATTTAACATGTATTTCTGCATTCTTAATCAAATGCCATTGAAGTTCTAATATACATTCTCACAGAATTTAAGCATTTTAAATTTCCATTTTACCAGAGGTATACAGAGTAAAGATGTATTTCCCGAAGACAGAGAGCTCAAACGTTAATTTCATGCCTTATTGTATGTATAACCATTCTGAGCCTATATCTGTGAATGAAGACAATACCTACCCCTCTATAGAGGGTCCTCAAGAGAATTAATGTGATAGCATGTGGATAGCAGGCAGTATAGTGACGGGTTCATAGTAGCTAGTGCTAGTGGATACTAGCTTTTTAATTTTACTAATATAAAAGTATTTAATTATATATGCTCACCAAAATTTTGTAACTGTTATAGAAAGAAAAATTAAGCACTTTTTTATTTAATGCCTTCGTATTCCATACTTGTACTCCATTGACTCATTCTAGATTTTTGACTTTTGTTTTTATTTGTCTTCTCTTAAGGCTAGATCTTTAGTAGAAGTGCTTTGGAAAACTTGATTCTGTCTTTTGTGCTTCTTTGTAGCTGTGGTGTAAGTGCTTCCTGCTGTTTCTGCAGAAAGAAGCCACTCCAGTGATCATAGATCACTCTGTTCTCCAAGATTAAGTAGCTGGATGCAAGCGTAGCTTATTTGGTGATAGGTCTTCAGATCCATAGCTCACAAACACACAGTCAGATCTGAGGATTGTTAAGATGCTTTTAATAAATAGTCTCTGAAGATAAAAAGAAGTCAGCAAGCATGGAAGCTATCATAAACTACGAGGGCTATGTTGGAAACACTCACAAGACAGCTTAAATTGGCTCCCACTGGCCAGAATGTGTACAGATTGAGTATCAAAAAGGGGTAACTGCAGTGGATTCCAACACATTGAGCATCTTTAGATCTGTGAGTTCATGATGATACAAAAGCGTTGCTGGAGTGTGCTTGGTACCAATTTGAGTTACTTAGATACTGCATCACCAGAACCAGTAGATTGAGAGCTGATAGGTCTTTGACCTGTATATCAGCAGCTTCCAAACTCATTTAACATCCCAAACTTCTGAATTCAAAACTGCAATCATCTTTCTGAAAAATAGCATGGTTTCAGGCTCTGTGTAATAGTAACTTGTCAGGATTACACTTTCTCACATCTGGAAGTTGTAGATTTCAGATTCAATTGTATCCATGCTTGCCCCACAAATTTCTGATGTGATAAATGATAATTATGCTGTTTTGATTTCTGCAAACCTTTATTGGATGGAAAGGTGATGATTGGCTCTTTAAGTTTAAGGAAAATGTATTTTGGTGTGTGAAGTCCAAGATGGATATCATAGACAGGGTAGTCATTGAAATTTTACCTTTATATGCTTATATTTAAGAACTAAGCCCCAAGTGATACTTAGAAACCACATATACAAATATTTAAAATAGAATTTAAAGACTTTTTTGTGTTTAATGTGTGTATGGTTTTGTAATGGGTTAATATAATAAATATAATTCTAACGTTTATGGAGACAGACTCTGCTCTTAAGAGTTTCAAACACTGAATTCTACCTGTGCTGTCAGGGTTGCTAATTGAGTTTAGATGTATGGGTCCTAAGCTGTATAATTATATACAGTGTTTACTGAAGTTTACTAAAATCTAAGACTCCTGAAGTTTGTATCACAGTTTATGCTTTCACATTTATTTAACTGAAATTCAGTGAAAACTACTTGATTTGCTCATCTTACAAATAAAAGTGACTATGGAATTAGTAGTTAATTGATCATTAGAAAGGAAGGCTATCATCTATGAGGTATCTTTTGAATGTGCTAAATACAATGAAATATGAAAAGTTGTTGCCGTCCCAAGCTCACAGAATGCTAGTGTCATCCAAAGGGATAGGATGTCAGTTCTGCCAGGACCCCTTGTGCTGCACAGTTGAGGGAAAGAAGGTTATCCTAAAACCGGAATTTCTTAAGTCATTCGGGACCGATTTTCCATCAGGCGGGGAGAAAAAAGAATGATTAGCAAAGATCACCCCCCTGGGATGAATCCAAGTTAAGACGGCCTGCTTCTCATTTTCCTCAGTTATGCAGTAAATAGGCCTTTAACGTTTGGGGCACTGGGGAAAAAATAACAGTTACACTCAGAGGTAGTTTACTGACTTTATTAAAGCTATATATTTGTTGGGAACTCAAAAAAAGTTTTGCTTGACTTGAGACTTAAAGATTTTTAAAAGAATGTGGAAAAGTAAAACCAGGAATCTGTTCCTACGGAACCATTTCGGAAGTGTTGCTAGCTGGCCAGTCTTCATAAGCACAAGCTGAGGGCCATGCTGACACGGTGTAGGTGTTTTATTTCTGTTGATGTTTTCTGGAGAATCTAAGAAGGAAAAGAATATTCTGACTACATTTCCAATCTTGGTTTCACTAATAATTAGCCTTTTCTGGCTCACTTAATTTTTCTCTTCCCACCTCTTCTTCTTTTTCAAAATATTAAAATGAAACAACACTAACTAGGAAGATGTGAGGCCCATCTATTTTTAAGATTCTCTTTAAGAAATATAATTGAACACAATTCATCTTAATAAGAATTTCAGTAAGTATTTATTGAAAACTTGATCCATAAAAGCCTTTTTAGGCACAAGAAATGCAAAAACTGATATATTTTAGGAAATAGTACATTGGGGTTTGGGGGAAAAAGGATGATGTTGTAGGCAAAACAGCGTATAATCAGAACCTCAACAGACTGTTGAGTTGTACAGTGTACTTTGTAGAAATTTAGATGATATTCCCAGAACAGTGGCCCCTATCCTCTGTGTCTGATTTAGGCTTCCCTCTTGTTCTGCTTTGGTTTTTCTGGGTAGCATTTGTCATACTTCAATTACAAAGTATAAGTTTATGTTTCTATGTGGTGATTACCATAAATTTTGTCTTCCCCTTGATCACAAGGCCATTGAGACCCCAAACTGGCAGAGTTCACCAGGGCATGCCCAAGACATTAGGGTGAAGTCTAGTAACTGGTCGGCATTTAACCATGGATCCATTAAGTGCGAGAATGACAAGGCAGAACACTGTTCAGTCTGGGGTTTGGGCAGTTGGTATTTGTAGAGTACTGTCTGCAGAAGCAAACAGCTGCCATCTTGAGGAGTTCAGTTGTGCCTGTTCACAAAAGATAATCCCACCTCAGCTTGTTGAGTGTTTACATCCCTTCATTGGGGGGCAGGGGGGTCGTGAGAACCTAATCTGAGTGTCCTGCCAACTGTTGTGTGCAGCTCTGCCCTCCTTGCATGTGGCTTCAAGGAGAGTGTGCTGGGTTTTAATGTCAAATTTGACACAAGCTAGAATCATATAAAAGGAGTGAACCTGAATTGAGGAAGTGTTTCCATAAGATCTGGTTGTAGGGTGTTTTCTTTGTTTTTTGTTTTTTTGTTTTAAAATAAATTTATTTATTAATTTACACCTTGCCACAGTTTCCCCTCCCTCCTCTCCTCCAAGTCACCACACACACACACACACACTCACACACACACACACACACACACACACACACACGCACGCGCACACACACACACGCACACACACACACAGCCCCTCTGTTCCCATCCCCAATCCACTCCTTCTCCATTCCTATTTAGGAAAGGGCAGGTCTCCCATGAATATCAACAAAACACGGCATATCAAGTTGCAGTAAGACTAAGCATCTCCCCATGTGTTAAGACTGGGCAAGGCGAGCCAGGCGGTGGTGGCGCACGCCTTTAATCCCAGCACTCGGGAGGCAGAGCCAGGTGGATCTCTGTGAGCTCGAGGCCCGCCTGGGCTACCAAGTGAGTTCCAGGAAAGGCGCAAAGCTACACAGAGAAACCCTGTCTCGAAAAACAAAAAAAAAAAAAAAAAGAAGACTGGGCAAGGCGGCCCAGTATGAGGAGTAGGGTCCCAAAAGCCAGTAAAAGAGTTGAGAGACAGCCCCTGTTCTTGCTGTTGGGAGTCCCACAAAAGGACCAAGCTACACAACTGTGACATACACAGAGGGCCTAGTTTAGTCCCATGCAGGCTCCCTGGTTGTCAGTTCAGTCTCTGTGAACCTCAATGAGCCCAGGTTAGTTGATTCTGTGAGTTTTCTTGTGATGTCCTTGACCACTCTGGCTCCTACAATCCTTTCTTACCCCCACTCCCCTCAGGATTCCCCAAATTCCACCTAGTGTTTGGCTGTGGGTCTGCATCTGTTTTCATCAGTTGCTGGATGACACCACTCTGATGACAATTGGGGTAGGCACCAATCTGGTCACAGGAGATGGCCAATTCAGATTACATATCCGCTGTTGCTAGGAATCTTAGCTGGGGTCATCCTTATAGATTCCTGGCAGATTCCCTTGTGTGTAGTCAGACGTTTCTCTCCCACCCGCCTGTTCCCAAATACTTGGCAGCTATTTCCAAATAATTGACTAGGAGGCTTAATATTACTTATAAATGCTCGGCTAATAGCTTAGGCTTATTTCTAACTCGCTCTTACATTTTAAGTTAGCCTATATTCCTTATTTACACTCTGCCATGTGGCGGAACCTTTATTAGCATGGCACGTTTATCTCCTGCCCCTCTGCATCTGGCTGGTGACTCCTTACTCTGCCCTTCTCTTTCCTATCATCCTTAGTTTGGTCACCCTGCCTATACTTCCTGCCTGGCTACTGGCCAATCAGCATTTTATTAAACCAATTTGAGTGACAAATCTTTACAGTGTACAAGAGGATTATTTCACAGCATTTGTGCCAAGTTTTTACCTGACCCTGAAATGCTCCCCGTTTTCAGTAGTCTCTTTCAATATTCTCCCCTTTGCCCACTCCCCAACCTAGTTGGGTGTTTTTTAGATTAATGATCGATGAGGAGAGCCTAGCCTATGGTACATGGTGCTATCTATAGGCTGGCGGTTTTACGTTCTATATGAAAGCAGGCTGAGCAAGCCATGATGACTAATAAGAATGTCTTACCTGGTCTTTGCAAAATTTGGCAGTCACCTTGTTTTGTGTCCTGCTCATCCAGTTTGGCAGCATACTGTCAGCATTAAAGACAAGGACAGTTTCTTGCTCAGTGGTTAACTTTGCCACAATGAAAACAAACTCCATATGGAGGTTATTTGATTCCCAATATCCTTTTTTGAAGTAAATTGATGCTGCTAGGAGGGGACATATCTCAGTGTCATGAAAAGCCTTATGTTATTAAAACATCTTAAATGCCGTATTCTGTAGGTCTCTGAAATGTTTGAAGACCATTTATCTAAAATATATCTCTGACCTTGAAAATATACCTAACATGCCCACGAATTTGATTGTTATAGATGGCTAACTACTAACCTTTCATTTTTTAATTATCCTAAACAGTTTGTAATAATAGCTTTCAAGGACTAGAACTTTATATTACATTTTTAAATGAGCTACATAGGCGCAATGCCTTACACAAGAGTAGAAACATATATATAGTATAACAAAAATAACCTTAACTTTGTATCAATATACAAAAATCCATACCACTGTAAAACATTTGCGATTAATAGTTGCTTTTTAGTTTAAAAGTAGATTCAATAATCTACCCTTTTATCCTATCATTCCTATATCCCCCTTTTTTATGTTTTTAGAAAAAGATCCCCAAATCTGACCTCCTTTGTTTAGTTTTCCTCCCTGACCATGACCAATAACAACTTGCAACCAACCCCCTAAACAATAACAAACATCCTTAACCCACAAAACAACCAAAAACCATCCACCCCACCTCTTGGGAATGTGGGCATCGTGCTCTCTAGACTGCTTCCTGTTTTCTGTGGGTGATGGCATCTTTTGGGGACCCTGAGAAAATTGGGATAATGTTCAAGTCCTCGGAGAGCTAGCTGTATCATTTGTTGTCCAATCGCTGAGTAATGGGAAAGTAGAAGGCTTATCTGAAGTCCTGGCTGAAGTAGTCTGTGAGGCTGGACCATCTCAGCTAGCCACTTTAAAGTTGTTCTGGATAATCATTGTTGAAGAAACTGCAATAGAAGCATTCTGAGAGGCTGGATCACTTGGGCTACTTGTCTTCATTGATGTCTGGTCTTTTTTTTTCCTTTTCTGAAAACACACAAGCTTTTAAAGGTAACTTACATATCTGCAGTCACACAAGTATGGAATGTGTGGTGTGCACAAATCAGCTAAAGATGATTTTCTGCTCTGTGTTTGAGCGGGTTAAAAGGCATCTTTCAACTTTATAAGTTTGTTTGGGCTGTATAATCAAACTGTAATATAAATCTCCATCTGTGCCCTATGAAATGATGGCAAGTAATAGTAAGTCAGGAGGACTCTGTAACCAACAAGATTTATCATGTCTCATCCAGTCTCAGAGCTGTTCCCATGTAGAGGAATCAGCATATATGTCACCTGTCTTGTAGTTTTTCTTGGTTTCTTCTTCATGTCTGTAGCCAAGGTTTTCAGGAGGTCTCCTTCAGTCAAATCTGACCTTTATTAATTTTGAAGGAATCTACAGCTTTTTGTTTTCCGTGGAAGCAAAAGCATAACCTGTCTCACAATGCAACACATTTTCTGACTTACATTCTAAAGTTAAGACATCCATAAAATACATAGGTTGGTTTAATTCAGTAGTTTTTTCCACAGTCCACTCTCTCAGCAGCATTTGTTGTTCGCTCATTAGCATTCAAAAAATTCAAAGTCACCAGTGCATCCAGATACCCTTTGTGTTTCCCACCCTTATGTGGCTTATTCTTTTTATATTACTTTACTCTTTCTTTAAAGATTTTATTGTTTTTAAACTATTTTTTGCTATGACTGTCTACACCCGTTTTTCTTTTCTAAGCATAGTTTCAAGCATACTATACCTGTTCCTAGGTTTTCTCTGTCTGGACTTGGCTCTCTGTATGTTGGCAGCGTTAGTCTGAGCGCAGGAGCCAGACCTTAAACTGCTAGGCTGTCATTGCCAAGTGGCTAGTTTATCCCATGGCACTGGAGGCTGGCTTCACCCCTTCCAGTCAGCAGGCAGCATCGGGAGCCATGCCTAATCATCCTAGCTCTGGGAAACTGGTGTTTGTGGTGCTGCTGCTGCAGGCAGGTGTTTGTTCCCAGGGCTGTATGAAGTCAGAGAACTTTGAGAACTTTTTTTTCAGCTTTCTCAGGCCCTCTGTGGATTTATGTTCCGCACATTGGGCACCAGTTGTAACAAGCTTTCTTGTCAGATTTTCTTGAACCGCTGCTCCCCAAAATGACACAAAGACATATTATTAATTATGAAAGCTTGGCCTTTAGCTTAGGCTTGTTCCCAACTAGCTCTTAAAACTTAAATTAACCTGTTTCTTTTGGTCTATGTTCTGTCACATGGCTTTTTACGTCTCCTTCATTCTGTATGTCTGATTCCTCAGTGTCTCACTTGTGTCTCCCATGTGCCTAGATTCTTCCTTCTCCAGTTCCTCTCTTTCTCCAGAAATCTCGCCTATTCTCTCCTGCCTAGCTATTGGCCGTTTAGCTTTTTATTAAACCAATCACAGCAATACATCATCACACAGTTCCCCAGAGAATTGAACCTTGGTTTGTTGCTGGTACCTTAGGAGGAGGGATAGACATTGTTTATGTCTCCATGGAAGGGATTTTAGTGACAGTAGTGAAGTGGCAGAGTCCAAAAAGGTCTTCGTAAAGAAAAAGTACGCAGTAGTTGGATTTGGTTTCAGAAGTGGAATAGGCTTTCATACTAATGGGAGGGCACCAGATAGCAGCTAGCCAGTACCCAACTGTGAGTGCCCTTGGGCTGGTGTGTCCCAGGTGAGAGGCTAGTTGGAAACCTTATCTAATGCCATGTGCTCAGATGCATCCCTGATTTATGTGAGGAGCTCTGACTGGAGGTCTGGATTCGTATGTACCCTGTGGATGTTCCTTAGGAAATATGTGTGAGTTCCTTAGGGAACATGTTTACACTATGAATTACTTTATAGACATCTAGGCAGATTGTGTTGTGATAAATAAAATTCAGGCTCTTCAGTTTGTGGTGGGTTTTTATCTTGTATAATTCCTTACCAGCTTTAAGTAAAATCACAGTTCTCACATAAACACCTTCAAGCACTTTACTTTAAAAAGAAATTGTCCCACTTTGCTGTGGATACTGGGGAGCCAGTAAAGGGCTGCAGGCAAGGATCCACACGGCCTGGTCCTGTTGGTTGCAGTGGGAGAATGGACCTGATGAGAACTTGAAAGTCTCCTCACTGCTGGCCACGTGACAGTGGCTTCTTTGAGGTAGTGGAGACCAAGGGCCGCTGGGTGCTATTTCTGAGGCCTGAAAAAGCAGATAAACACCTGAATGAACTCTGTTCCCCAGCATGGTGAATCAATTCCCCACCCTGGCCCCTCTCATGTATCTTTAACAGAAAATAAAGCTTTGCATTTTACTTTTTTCTCTGAATATTATTTTCTTTGTCCTGATTCATTCATTTTTTTCCTTATCCTTTTCAACTTGTGACCCTTCAGTTAAAATTAAATTTGCACTGTAAGTTGACTCTCTGAATCTTTTCTTCACAAGCTTCCTTTGTATTTTCCAGAAGAAAAAGGATTAACTCAGGGTTTCCAAAGTAAAAGCAAAGATTGTGATTAAAACTGAATTAGAATCTTTATTCTCTATTATTTGCCAATAGCAAAATAAATAGCCCAGTCTTAAAGCAGCTTTAAAGTTAGTCCTGGAGCCTTTAAGAACCCTTGGATTTTAATTAAAGAACCACAAAATACCATTACTTTCTGTTTGTCAGAGGAAAAAAATATGTATTTTTAAAATTTCAAAGCTTAGTCTAACAGCACATGGAGTCCATCTGTTGGTGTTCAGAATTGGGGTGCACAAATGGATTCAGATGTTTAGGCCTTTTGTCTGTACTGGCCCCAGCGCACTCACCAGCTGAGTGTGGCACAACCACAGTTCTTGAGAACAGAGCAGCTCGAGTTACGTCTGAAGCACTCTCTTGGGGACTGATAAAGTCAATCTCTGTTTATGTAACAAAGTCAGGAGCAAGGGTCTGCTGCAGTGCTCTGAGGATGGGATTCCACTGGTGTTGTCTTTCAGGGAAGGGACTGGGTTTAATAAGCCTGAATTCTGACCTGAGGGGCAGCCTGTGCAGGGTAGCCCACTCTAGTGGGTCGTTTTGAAATATTTTTGCTTAGGTAGTGTTAGAGCAATTGGTTTTAGTAAAGTCAATAGGTTTATTGTGGAAAGTGGGATAGCGATACGTTTTACCTGATAAAAGACTAAAATGTCTGAGACCTCTTTTGTGTACATTGCCACTGGTATTCAGTTAGGGGCAGGGGAGTGAGTGGTTTGTGCATGTTCAGTGAGTTCATCTTTTTTATATACTTAAATTTCAATTTAACTTGAACTTTCAAAACAGACTCTGCCAGTTTAGCCTCTTCTCAAATGCTCATGAAATCCTTCCCATTTCACAAAATATTGACAAAGTATTCTTGAAAGTAAAATCTCATAAAGGTCTTTGGTTTGGGACCAGAGTTCAAAGGAAAGTCCGTTTGGTTTTGATTTGAAAACTGTAAAAACAAAATACCCTCAAAATGGCAGGGTGTGAATTGGTAACTTCAGTTTTATTACAATCTGCCAAGCCCATCCCCAGATGTTTCCAATTAAAAGCCAAGAATGTAACTTGGGTGAATATCATATGAAAGCATTTCTTTACTTTTCTCTGATTTTTTTTTCTGAGAAAAATAACAAAGTCTCAAATCCTTTAACTTTAATTAAAGAAATAACTTCTCATTTAAATGTTTGAACTTTCATAAAGAAAAATGCAACATTCAAAGAGGATTTTTACATCTCAGTTTTGCAAGCACTCGTGGCCCCCAAAATATAAGGGTTCACATACTTCATCTTCCAAAGGCCAAAAAGAAAAATTCGAAAAGATGTTAAAGTCTTTAGAAATTAAAATGCTGTATTTCTGGATTTAGTTTACAGTCAGAGAATAGTTCTTTTAACATTGTAGATTGTTTAAAGAGGAATGTTTACTCATTTTATTGCTTTGTTTTGGATTGTTTAGGGCATTTTCCATTATAATGTAAAGACTACAGCTTTCTTTGATTTTTTTTTTTTTTGATCAATTGTGTATTCAGTTGTAAGCAGTGCTTTGATGGGAATCTGGGAAGACAGGAGATGAAACAAGATGAAAGAAAGCATAATGCCATTTTAAAGCCCCAAATTTCATGATATTTCCCCAGATAATACCAGATTATATATGGATCCATTCATGAGCTTGAAGCTTGCTTCAAATGTGTCAGTCTGTGTTAAAAGGAAAGTTAGTGGCAAAGAATTTGACTGTATGGATTTTTATATTTTTCAGAGAGAAGATGGAGTTATTCTTAATAACTAATTCAACATTAACATTTTAAATGCAAAGCTAATGATAAATTTGTTTTTGAAGCTTGCTCGGACCATGAAGACACAGGACCATATAATAGCTGTAAAGATGAAACAGTTGTTTCACTTTTCATCTCCTATTTGATGGAATTTTGATGTACATAGATTTGGAATGCCAAAGAGAGATGGTGATGCAGGTCTTCGATCTGTATTTGCTGTTGGTGAGGACTTGTCACCGACTCCCCTCCCCAGGATGCTACTTAGCCTTTAAGACATAATGCTTAGGGACCTTTGCTGCTGCTCCAGAGAAAGCTGGTCCTTTAGCCTTTGAGTTTCACCAGCAACTTGTGTATAGTCCTCATTCTTTTCAGTACAACTGTTGAGCCACTGTCCAGCAAGTCACTGGACACAGCTGCCTCCTCTTTTCCTCATAGGTAGTGAACATATGGGAAGACTCAACTTATCTTCTTTTGTTGAATGCCAAGTGCATGTATTGAACTGGCTTTGAGTTTAAGACCTAGAGGTTATTTTGTAAATTATGTGGGAAAATTGTAAATAATTTTAGATTAAGCTATGGAATGACAAAGGAAACATAGAATAGTTCATAGCTCATCACTGACATTGCATGATTGTAGCTAGAGAGTTTTCTCTCCAGCTCCTGCCAAGCTCCGGTAGTCCGACAGCCCACTTATAAAATAAACACACAGACGCTTATATTATTTAAACTGTTTGGCCTAATGGCTCAGGCTTCTTGCTAACTATTCTTATATCTTAAATCAACCCATATCTATTAGTCTATAAGTTGCCACGTAGCTCGTGGCTTACCAGTACCTTACATCTCGCTTGTCATGGCGGCGGCTGGCAGTGTCTCTCTGACTTAGCCTTCCACTTCCCAGAATTCTCTTCTCTCTTTGCCCCGCCCATACTTCCTGCCTGGCTACTGGTCAATCAGTGTTTTATTTATTAAACAATCAGAGCAACACATTTAACATACAGAACATCCCACAGCACATGATCTTGCTGTTTTATTTCTGCAATAGTAATGTCTGAGATCTGGAAATGTAGCTCAGAGGTGGAGTGCTTGTCTTAGCAATGCATCGGTCCTGAGTTTAGTCCCTAGTATTTTGCCTCCACCACCAAAAAGAAAGAATGCCATTTTCGCTACTTTTAAAGTTGTCACAAGATTTGATTCAGATAATATGAGGATTATGCTCTTTAAATTTTATTATTTTATGTGTATAGGTGTTTGCCTACTGTATGTCTTGCACCATGTGTATGCCTGGGACCTGCAGAGGTCAGAAGAGGGTGTTGGATCCTCTGGAAATGGAGTTATAGACAGTTGTGAACTTCCATGTGGGTGCTGAGAATTGAACCCAGGACCTCTGGAATTGTAGCAAGTGCTTTTAACCATTAAGCTGTCTCTTCAGCCTGAGGATTGTGCTCTTAACCAACACAGGGAGAAAACATTACCATCTTTACCAACAAAAATGAAGAGGCTCGTCCTCAAGTTGCATGTTACCCCCTCCCTCTGTTGTCTTCATTTAAGTGAAGCTTAATAGGAAAAGCCATGCTCTTCTTTGAAAAGAAAATGCAAGGTTTTTTAAAAATAAATGCTTTGAGAGAGAAAGTGAAATCGACAGGAGTGGGTAGTTTCTAACTTTGTTGACTATGAAATCTCTTTAATTTCAGTGATGTTTATAGACCCTGTCATGATAGTGAACTTAGCCTTTCAGCATTTGGGCTTTCTATAGTTTTATACAGTACAGGGATGGTAGAGCTGCATCCAGAGTATGAATTCAACAAAGACTGATTGACTCCTGCATGTCATATTAGTACATAAAGCAGGACACCCACTGTGTTTATAAAAAAAGAAAGGTGGGGCCGGGCGTTGGTGGCTCACACCTTTAATCCCAGCACTCGGGAGGCAGAGGCAGGCGGATCTCTGTGAGTTCGAGGCCAGCCTAGGCTACTAAGTGAGCTCCAGGAAAGGCACAAAGCTACACAGAGAAACCCTGTCTCGAAAAACCAAAAAAAAAAGAAAGAAAGAAAGAAAGGTGGAATGTGGTGTTAGATTCATTGTTTACTGAACATCAATGATAAGCTCAGGCTGAAAATAAAATCTCTGACCCTGCATTATAACAAGAAGTTTTAGATAGGTACAGAATGACAAAAACAAACAAGAGTGTTGATATGGCCTACAGGTGAAAAATAGTAAGAAGGATTGATGGGCTTCATTGAGAGTATGACATTGAGAAAGACTTAAAGTAGATAAGACTGAGCTTGGTGGTGAAAAACTGTAATTCCAACTACTCAAGAGCATGAAACAGGAGGGTTCCAAGTTCAAGGCTTCCCAGTACAATTTGGTGAGACCCTGTTGCATAATTTAAAAAATTCTTTTTAAAAATAAAAAAGAAGGCCAGGGATTTAATGTTCCTTAGTATAGGGTTTGTATAACATGCATAAAGGTCTTGGGTTTAGTCCCTTCTACTATATACACACAGACGACAACAACAACAACAACAACAACAAAAAACAGGCTAAGAATGACTCAGTCCAGAGAGACATATTGAGAAGCCCTGAGGTGTACATAGGTCTGGCATGTTCCAGGGACTACAAAGAAACCAGTGTAGCCTAACTGACATGATGCAGTTGCAGAAAACCAGGATCATCTAGGACCTTGTAGACTGTGCCACAGGCTCTGCTGCAGATCAAGCATGTATGGAAATAAAATATGCCTGGCAGTATGAGGAAATAATGCACTGTTTATTTTTTTGGTTTTGTTTGTTTTGGTTTTTCAAGACAGGGTTTCTCTGTGTAGCTTTGCGCCTTTCCTGGAACTTGCTTTGTAGACCAGGCTGGCCTCGAACTCACAGAGATCTGCCTGCTTCTGCCTTCCGAGTGCTGGGATTAAAGGCGTGCGCCACCACTGTCTGGCTACTATTTATTTTTTTAAACATTTTGGGCAGGGGTTGGGGACAGGGTGGGATTCATGCATGCCATAGTATATGTGTAGAAGTCAGAGAACAATTTGTAAAGGTTGGTTGTCTCCTTCCACCATGTTGATTCTAGGATGCACTCAGGCCACCAGGCTTGGTGGTGAGCTCTGTTACCCACTTTCAGGCCTTCCATTTTTTTAAAGTGTTCTAGATTTATTTTTTTAACTTATTTATTTATTTATTTATTTATTTATTTATTTATTTATTTATTTATTTATTTATTTATTTATTATGTATACAGTGTTCTGCAGGCCAGAAGAGGGGACCATATATCATTACGGATGGTTGTGAACCACCATGTGGGTGCTGGGAATTGAACTCAGGATCTCTGGAAGAGCAGTCAGTGCTCTTAACCGCTAAGCCCCAGGCCTTCCATTTTTAAATGGATTGCCTATTGGGAGGGTAAGGCATTGGGGGCTCATGAGTCTAAGGTTTCTTTAGGATTTGATAGAAATACACAGGGATGATGGCTGTACAGCTTTGAAAAAGTAAAGAAACAGTGGACCCTTTGATAATGAGGGGAGATTTTGATAGTTTATGAATCCCATTAGTACAGACATGGCAAAATTGCTGCTTAGAGCTTGCTAGAATCATTTCTTGCTGCTGCTTCATGTCATCAGAACTTTTTTTGCCCTTAGAAATTCAGATTTCTAACTAGATATATCTTAACTGGAAGAAACTGCCTAAGTGCTGTTTGCTGTGTTTCACTGGAAGTAGTAAGATATCAGTTGATTTTGAAGTCTATTATTACTGACAGATTACTGCCATAATTTACATACTCTACATACATGTTAAGTAGGATGTGAAAGTGAGATAGTTTTTTAAATTATTTTATGTTTATCGGTGTTTTGCCTGTATATATGTCTCTGCCTGTGGAGGCCAGAGAGGGTGTTGGACCCCCAGAACTAGAGTTGGAGATAATTGTGAGCCACCACTTGGGTGCTGGAAATTGAACTCGGGTCCTCTAGAAGAGCAGCAAGTGCTCTTAACCACCGAGCCAACACTCCAGCCACGTTGATGAGATATTTTAACCTCTGGTTATCAAAAATGAATGTAGTTTTTAGCCTGAATTCTGATTATTTGGCTAGACTAATATTTTTTACATAATTTATTTGGTGGCTCTTTGATAGGGTGGAAAATCAGACCAATATGGTAATGATCTTCAAATTATGGTCTAAAGCACGCAAGTGAGAAGAATGCCTTTGTTCATTGCATTGACCAAAACCAAAGCAAACAGTCCCCCTTCCGGAAGACAGTCTTTTCTAATAGATGTGGAGCAGGAAATGTATTCAGCTAGGGTTTGGAGAGTTTGTCCTTGCACGGTGTTTTAGATTTAACTAACATTTTCTAAACTCTTATTCTATGACAACCTAGTAAAATTGACTGAAATATTATATGGCCATGTTGTAATCTCTGTCGTTTTCCAAGTAGCCTTAAGCAGTTCTCACTAAAAAGACAATTACTGAGTATTACAGCTCTATTTGGAGTAAAATAGGAACTCTTCTGTAGCAACCCGGACTCTAGTCCCTTCTCTTCTGAACTCTTTGTCACTTTGAAAGAACTCCTCAAAAAGCTGTGGAATAAGCTGTCAAAGATGTTACATTTTCAAAATTCTGACTACTTCAGAAAGCTGTGGTAACGCACATTTCTCATTTACCCAGAAGTCAGCACCCTAGGAAAGAATTAATCTGCTTTTACTTCATTGTTGAATCTGAATGAGTATACTTAGAGGTTGATTAAATATTTTTTCTTTTGACCCCGGGAAAGTATGTCCAAATCCTTAAGTAATTACATTCTTAATACAAACATCTCTCGTTTTTCTTACAATAGGGCGCAGGCAGGGGAGCTTTCACATCCCTGTGGTTTTCGTTTGTGTGATGGTGACTCTGAATTGAGCTCTAAACACTCCAGTCACATAACTTTACCAGCTTAGTTTAGAAAGCACAATATTTCACAGTAGTTTATTCCATAAAACTGCATTCTTTGATGGCTTGAGAGAATATTTGAAGTATTGAAAAAAGCCTATACTTTGGAGAATAGTGTTTAATTAGCAAATTTGATTTCAAATGATATGAAGAAGTTAAAATGTATTTCTGATCTTTTAGTGAGGTAAATGTTTAAGCTTTGAAAGTAAATGTAGAACTCTGATATGAGTGACTGTGACCTTCAGAGAACATAGTGAGAACCCAGATGCTTTGAGGACTTGTGCCTGTCACACATAGTTTCTGTGGACCCAAAGTTGGTGCAACTTGGTCGCTCCAGTGGGCTCCTTGCCAGTTCTCTAAAAGCATGACTTTGTCACCTTCTTGTGGCAGTACTGCTGCCTCACTGAGTCTTAGTCAGGGTTGTTAGATTCAGACCTCGTTCCGGGTGTTTGTTCATGAATCTGTGTGTACGTAAGGACTGTGCTTAAAGGGAAAGTTCATTATTTCAGCCTTCAGGACTCCGAGTCACGTGAGGTCTAATTACCCTCACTCCCAATGTTTGCCTTGACTCCACCTCAAGTTAGAGAATAGGATTGTTTGGACAGTTGGGATTTTCATTGTTATTTTAACACTCTTTTCTCACTAGATATTCTTGGGGGTTCTCAGATGTTCTTTCACTACATGAAAATATGCTCTTCAATTTTTATTCATTTTTAAAATCATGTTGGTTGTATTTTTGCCCCAGATTGAGAATTCTAGGATAATAAAGCAAAATGGAGAAGATTCTGCAAATAGAGTGATGAGAGATTAGATTTACCAAAGAGTAAAACATGAAATTTTAGTATTGAAAACTATGTGGCCCTGGCAAATGACAAGCTGAGAACTCAGTATATATAGGGATTTAGCAAGGGATACTTTTAGTCAGTAGGGGAAGTGAAGAGTGCTCAAAAAATCATGTTGAGGCCATTGAGTAAATACAAGAGAAATTAGGTTGGATTGTTCCTTATATTGAAGTAATTTCTTACACTGGATTGTAAAAAGTTTAAAACACTAGATTTTAACTTGTATATCAAATTTGAATTTTAATAGTCAGACATTTGGAATTTTGAACAAGTTCAGAGAACATAAAAGCTTTGGTTTTCTGAAAAAATTCACTAATGCTTTTTACAGTTTGTATCATTCTTCCTTAATTATGTATTATCCATAAATGAATGATTTATTTACTTCAGCAATTATTGTATAGTGTTGCACACTTGAAGTATGTAACTGATCTACATATTTTTCTAAAATAGCATTTTTGAAGTTATTATCGCAGAAGTTTTGTTAGAATTTCTATTTTTTAAGCTTTTTATTGTAAATTCACTAGATTGTTCATAGATGTATATTACTAGGACATTTTTAAAACATTTGCGTGGACTGAATATTGTCAGCCTTGAGTCTGTAAACTAAAAAATTAGTGACTGAGGATAGTAAAGTTCTACTTTTGAAAACAAGTTTGCTTATATGGCTTTGTGTGGTTCTCTAATATATGCAAAGAAGCTTCGCTCTGTTCCTCACTAGCTTTTCAAAGAACTTCATTTCTTCCAAAGGAGTGCAAACTTCACTTCTAAATCAGTATAGCCTGCTAAATGTTGATGTGTCGCTGTTAGAGAGCCTTGCATTACATACGTGTTCTCCAAACATGGTAAAGCATTCCTGTCACCACACTGTTCCTTCCCCATGGAGCCTCAGAACTCAGGAGTTAGTGTTGGTAATGTCTGTGCCTTTTGTCTTCACTTCTCTTTAGGGTCAGTATAGACCTTCTGATTTGCTGTGTCCTGAGACGTATGTCTGGGTGCCCATTGAGCAGTGCCTCCCTTCTCTTGACAACTCCAAGTACTGCCGTTTCAACCAGGACCCACAAGCAGGTATGTCTAGAGCAGAGCCCAGCTGGACATCTTTATCCTTTTTGTGGCTCTTCGTAGTTTTTAATATAGTGTACACTGTGTGCAAATATCACATGTGTGCGTGAGAGAGAGAGAGAGGGGGGGGGGAAGACAAGACAAACAGTTAAGAAATGACGTGTGCTCTTGCTGCTTGCTGCCTGTATTTTTCCTGTTGGATTAGTTTTCACATGCTTTGAGGGCTGTTGTCTTTATCTTTTATTCTTTAACAATTATCACAATATAAAAATTGTCTACTAGTTTGCTTATTTGACCAATGCAAAGACAGAAATGTTGAGCAATTGAACTAAGTGAGGTTGTAGAACAGTGTTGTGGGGATAATTATTGTATGAAGTTTTTGTGCTGACACTTTCTTCTTATATCTGGTGTGTCTCCTTTTCTACACCCTCTTCCACTCCCTGCCTAGAATAGCCTCCACCACAGTTTGTTTACTATTAGTCTCTGTATTAGTATATAGAGACAATAAAAGAATAGCCCCAAGGTAAGACCCTGATTTCATGACCAATAGGTATACTGTGTGCTTTTAGGCAACCAAGAAGCTTCCCTGCTTTCAGATTCCTTACTTATTATTAGGATAAAAATAAAGCTGGGCGGGGTGGCACACGCCTTTAATCCCAGCACTCTGGAGGCAGAGCCAGGCTGATCTCTGTGAGTTCGAGGCCAGCCAGGTCTACAGAGTAGGTTCCAGGAAAGGCTCAAAGCTACACAGAAACCCTGTCTCAAAAAACCAAAAAAAAAAAAAAAAAAAAAAAAAAGTCAGGTGTGGTGACATATGCCCAGAACCCTAGCAATTGTAAGTTAAAGGCAGGAGAGTCACTCATTCAGGTCAGCCTCAGCTGTCTTGTGTGTTTGGGGTGAGCCTGAGCAACATGAGACCTTGTCTGAAACAAAACAAAAGATAATAATAGGACCTCCATGCTTGATCAAAGTGTTGTATGTACAAAAATGCCATAATGAAACTATTGTATACAGTTAATATATGTTAATAAGAATATGGTAAGACCTACCTTATTGAGTTATAATGAGAGGAAAATCAGACCCAGTATTAAGAATTGCCCCTGTTGTTTTGGTTTTGTTACCCAAATTAGGATGTTGCATCAGATTTATGCCAGAGGCTTTTGTCGGCATTTATTTCCGTTTGTTCTGCCCATTCTCTCTGAGGAAAAAGAAAAAGAAAATTATGTGTCCTGTTTACCTCCCTGGGATCTGAGTGCCACTCAAAGTGTAAGACACCTCTTGTCTACAGGGCGTCGGACCATGGCTTTTTTAAGTTGGCACAAGTTGGATGCTCTCGGGATGGCTTATAATAAGTATGCCACGGTGTGCAGCTTCCCCAGACTTAAGTCCCTTGGTGTTCCAAATTGTGCTTACTTGCTTTGAGTCTTCCCAGAGTCTGCCACTGAGATGATGCTTTAGCAGACTTCATTAGAATCCAGAAGGAAGGAAGGAAATGCAAAGCCCTGCAGAGGGGAGTGAGTAAATGGAAGTCAAATGCAGATGAGGGGGCGAAGAAAGAAGTGCACTCTTTCCCTCGCCCCTCGCCCTTCATTTCCCCCACTTATGACCAGGCTGTTCATAAAGATCTCATCCATTTCTCCGTCATTGGGCGATCCCCGTGTCTTTCTTGGGGTCCTGTTTTCCAGGTAGCCTCCCCGGTGATGTGAGTAGCAGTCCAGTCATCCTTGCTCCACATCTAGTATTCTCCTATGAGTGAGTACATACCATGTTTGTCTCTCTGAGTCTGGGTTACCTCACTCAGGATGATTTTTTCTAGATCCCTCCATTTGCCTGCAAACCTCATGATGTCATTGTTTTTCTCTGCTGAGTAGTATTCCATTGTGTATATGTACCACATTTTATTTATCCATTCTTCAGTTGAAGGGCATCTAGGTTGTTTCCAGGTTCTGGCTATTACAAACAATGCTGATATGAACATAGCTGAGCAAGTGCTCTTGTGGTATGATTGAGCATTCCTTGGGTATATGCCCAAGAGTGGTATAGCTGGATCTTGGGGGAGATTGATTCCCAATTTTCTAAGAAAGCGCCATATTGATTTCCAAAGTGGCTGTACAAGCTTGCATTCCCACCAGCAGTGGAGGAGAGTTCCCCTAGCTCCACATCCTCTCCAGCATAAGGTGTCTTCAATGTTTTTGATCTTAGCCTTGGGGGAGCGGGAGACCCCAGCTGGATCAACAACAGAGAGGGAGAACAAGGAATAGGAGACCATGATAAATGAAGACCACATGAGAATAGGAAGAAGCAAAGTACTAGTGAGGCCCACAGAAATCCACAAAGATACCCCCACAATAGACTGCTGGCAATGGTCGAGAGACAGCCCGAACTGACCCACTCTGGTGATGGGATGGCCAAACACCCTAATTGTCGTGCTAGAAACCCCATCCAATTACTGAGGGATCTGGAAGCAGAGATCCACAGCTGGGCCCTGGGCGGAGCTCCAGGAGTCCAATTAGCGAGAAAGAGGAGGGTCTATATGAGTGAGAATTGTTGAGACCAAGGTTGGATAAAGCACAGGGACAAATAGCCAAATGAATGGAAACACATAAACTATGAACCAATGGCTGAGGGGCCCCCCACTGGATCAGGCCCTCTGAATGGGTGAGACAGTTGATTGGCTTGAACTGTTTGGGAGGCATCCAGGCAGTGGGACCGGGTCCTGTGCTCATTGCATGAGTTGGCTGTTTGAAACCTGGGACTTATGCAGGGTCGCTTGGCTCGGCCTGGGAGGAGGGGACTGGCCCTGCCTGGACTGAGTCTACCA